>WUAW01011325.1:174-14944 GCA_017165845.1 Thaumetopoea pityocampa | reverse complement strand
GCCGGGGTCGCTTACCCATGTACTTAAGTCTATTTGCCGGACAGGCTAAAAGACTAAGTACTCCCTGACCAATTTTACCCTGACCAAATTATTAATATTATGTGTGCTAAACAGCATAAACCTCGGGCCAATAGAGACCCGGGTTTTTTATATGACACTAGCTTTTGCTCGCGGCTTCGCCCGCGCGAACATCGATTTTTCGCTACATGCGAAATCACGAAAAAATCATAGATGTATATAAAAAGCCTTGGAACCACTTTTACTTGAGCTCTCGTACCTTAACGGCGGCTACTAAAACAGGAGTCAAGCTGTATCCTCTTTTCTACTGAATTTGATGAAATATACCGCAGTATTTAAATCGCAATAGTACCTTTAAGAATGTAATGATCAAAATCTACTCGCTGGTTTTTTTTTGCTGAAGTTCGAACATATTATACAAGCAAACTAACAAACATCGACGGATTTGGTTTCAGAAGTCGATCTAAATATTTCTTTTTTAAATCTTTGATTTACAAAATTTGACACACATGCGTGAAGCCCGAACAAACAAGCAAACAAACAAACATCGACGGATTTGGTTCAGAATCCCTTAATTAGTCGATCTGAGTAGTTTGTTTTAAAATTTATTTTATTTTTGAAAATCTGACATTTAGCAATTTATAATAGTATAGATAGATAATTTGTTATATATTGTTATGTAAACAAATTTTTCAGATTTCATCATCATCATCGGTCCGAAAAATCCTCTGTTGAAATCTCCTCATTTAAAAGGTGAGATCTGCTGTAATCTCAACGCTTGAGAGGAGGCACCTTGGAGATCGCACTAAATTTTGATTAAATAACTGGATAACGCTTCTGCCCGTTATCCATTCCTCCCTCAGCTAGTCCTCACAGCATCCACAGAAATAATGAGTGAAATTCATGACCAGTATAATTGTATGTCGCATGGGTGTGTGAATCTACCAACCCGCACTAGGCCAGCGCGGTAGACTACGGCCGAATCCCCCTCCTGATTAGGGGAGGTCCGTGCCCCTGTAGTGAGGACGATATGGACTGGGGATGATGATAATTGTACTGTCAACTAGGTCTATTATGAAAGAGTCAACACGCACAGCGCGAGTACCTCCTTCGCGCACGCTTGCTGCGGCCAGCGTGACGCCTCCAGGAATTTGGTGCTGGATTCAAAGACACCCATCACCAAAGTTCGTTTCAGCAAAGGATTCGCGTTTGCCAACATCGAAGCTGCAAGTGGTAAGTACCAACAACTGGGACATACCCACGTTACATTATTAAACATTCTTCTTCTTCTTCAATTATTATAGTCAAGGCTGGATATACTTTCTTCTAAAAAAGAAAAGATATAATCGTTGGCAAGTGTTTTGGAGAATCAGAAAATGATATCCCATGAGTATATCATCATTATCATCACCAGCTCCTGGAGAACTCTCTCTCTCTCTTTCTCCTCCAGCAGAGAACAGAAAGACATTCATTCACTTGAGTATAGCAAAGAATACATAGATTATTAATACACATAGATTAAATTAAGTGAATGGCTCTACGAGCACATGTCATTGTAATATTTTGATTAATTTCTTAACAAAAACTGTAGGGAAAACTGGTCGGAAATAAAAGTATTTTATTAATATTAGTACTAATTTTAACACAGTAGCGAACTTAATTACAGATCACACAAGACAAAAGGGACGGACGATCGATGTCACAGATTAATAAACATGAATAGAGTCTATGTCTATACTACAATAAACATTACATATATTACTAAAAGGTTGTGATCAAAAGGTCGTGGATTCGATCCCGATCCCACAGGATTATTTCAAACTCAAGTACGGTTTAAATTGTAAACACCAATATATTCAACGAAGAAAGAAAGCTTTCTAAAGAAATCTGCACGTCTGCATGGGTGTGTGGAGTCTACCAACCCGCACTAGGCCAGCGTTGTCAATCTAAAATATTACAGCAATGACTTGCAAAATATTTATTTTCAGAATTCGAAGACCAAAGATCAAGGTTCTTTGCTGAACACGAAAGATTTGACGACTTCATGGAAATGCGAGAGGGTCTGGACTTAATTGGAGTTAGTTCTTTTAAAGAATACATGGTGGCATACAGGTAGAAGTAGTATTTGTAAATTTCAGGAAGTTCAAACAAACACATCTTGTTTCTGAAAGCCTGATCAAAATATTATTCAAATTAAATTACCATTAATATTACGGTGCTGTCAAATCTATTCGAGTTTTCGATTAAGTATTTTTTTATCTCTAAACAACGTTTTAGAAACTCGACTTGATTTAACAGTGTTATAAAGTTAATAGTAGTGTTAATTGACAACCGAATGCTTCAGTGGCAGTGACCCTGCTTTTTGAGCCAACTGGTTTCAGCTTCGAATCCTGGTAAGGATAAACTGTGTGATGAGCACAAATGTTTCTACCTAAGTCTATATAATTATGTGTTAATATTTATCTATATTAGTAAATGTATTATGGTCTAGTTACCCTCTTGGGTCCAGCGAATCCTAATTTTGGACTAGAGCAATATGTGTGAAAAAAATGTGTTCACAATGTATACATATAAACAATATTCTGACCAGTATTTCAGGAACTATGTGTAACTCGAAGTTTAACGTGGATGTAAGATGTTTCATATCCTCAATTGTCATTGTCTTTTTACAGGGATATTGACCGCTGTCCATGGTATTCTTCCCAGGTATTATTTTGGGCATTATCCTGTATGCTCTTGTCGTGGCCCCTTCGAATACTGATAGAATGTAATACGGCTTACGTACATTATACGGTGAGTTTGTCAAACTTGGATAACTCCGAAAATATTATTTTAACTTCGTAACTTTACGTGACACGATATTAATCTTGCCATTTGTTGTTCTCTTGATCTGGTTTCTGACTGATCGTATTTGAATACATTTTATACAACTTTAACGAATCAACTGTTTACAGATTACAAAGATTTTTGGAACAAATTACGAGTTAGATCCCAGTCGACAATTGGATCTTGATACACATTTGTCAGATACGATGCCTCCCGTCAGTGCTATGAACTACGCTTGGGCACTGGCTGATGAGCAAAGTGCGGTACTTTCTTCTGTTCCCCGTCCACCCCGCACCCTGCCACTCTCACATGCCTCCACAGTCGACAGTTTAGAATTATTCGCGGCAATACGTGGTAATTGTGCCTTAGTTCCTTCATACTCGGAAGCTATTCGCATTGACGCAGCGCTTAGAGAAGAACCGGCTGAAAATAGTAGCAATAACGGTGTTCTAATCAGTATGGAGCCTGAAGAAAGATCTAATAGACAAACCGTTAAAGCCGCTTCCTTCGATGAACCGCCTCGAAGGCCAAAAGTGATTATTGCTAGCACGCATTCCAGCCACAATATCGCTGCTAACGCGAGAAGCCAAGAAGCGAAGCAACAAAATAGACGCTCTTGGGCAGGTGTTCTAACTACTGCTAGAAGCGCAAGACAAATCTTAGAAGACTTTAGATTGTCTAGTTGCTCTTCGAACTATGAACAAATGACGGAACCACAGCCGAGTATAAGTAGGGATAATACGTTATACTTCTCCAAAGAACTGGCCCCAACGTGTTCCAGAGACCCTTTTGGAGGTCGAGCACAGACGACACCAACTGATGAACCGCCGTCGTACGAGGAAGCTCTGAAGCTACCAGCGTTAAGAAAATTAACACGGTCAATAACTGGTACGAATCTAGCTGGGCCCAGAAGAGCATTCCTGAGAGACGTCCTTACTAATAGAAGATCATGTTTAGACGGTGTGGGAGTGTTGGCAGAAACAAAAGTAGTTCGATTACAGAATAGTGACACCGGTGATGAGACGCCGCTATAGCGTTCTTATAAATGTATTCAATTAATGACTTTAAATATGTGCAATAATATATTTTTAATATGCTAGGGTGAAATCGATTAAGCCTATTTTATAGTGTTTGTATTTAATTGTTACGCTTCGGAATTATTGAAATATTGAAATGGATGAGCTTGCGCAAATGTTATAAATACAGTACAGTCTCACTAATCCGGTAATTCACTACATCGACACGTCCGGTAATTGACTAGTCCGGCACCCTACGCTACCGCACCCTCCGCTCGCGCCTCTGCGCCGCGCCTACGTCTGCCCGCGTAATAATTGCTTGTATAATAATCATGTAATAAATGCTCCATGAATTTTAATACCTCTGTGTCCGGATTTTATAAACATGGTTACAAGAAAACGGTGTATTTGCAAAGGATTTTATAGTACTTTGAAACCTCAGAGAAAAATTCTTAAACAAGGATTACAAGTTACAAAAAACAGACCTTAATAAATTAGTTAAGTAAAATAAATATTTTTATAAAGAAATATGTAATCGTACCGCCTTATATCTACATACATAATGTTTTAATTTTATTGAAGTTCCCTATAAATCCAGTAATACTAACATTCCAATAATCCGACACCCCTGGAAGAACAATAATACCTAATAATCTAATAGTATGGATTAGTGAGACTACTGTGTATTAGTATTATAAGAAGACTATTAAGTGTTAGCTTTAGATACCAAAATAGTCACAGTAAGTAAAGTATATAAGTTGTATATACAGCAAAAAATATAAATTAGCATGAAAAAAAATTATTGCCCATTTGCCCACGAAACAGTGTTTCTACCATGACTATTTTATGTATTAGCAATTATATGTCGACTTCAGTTCTATAAGTGTCCGCTTGGAGCGCTGTGCAGGTATTTATTACTATTATAAAACTGTTAAATGTCAAATTTTGTAAATCAAAGATATTAAAAAAAAAACTACTGAGATCTAAATTAAGGGTTTTTGAAATCAAATCCGTCGATGTTTGTTTGTTCATTTGTTCGAGCTTCGTGCAAAAACAAGCAGGTAGATATTGATAAAACTATTACAGTCCTAAAGTTACTATTCCGACTTAAATACTGCAACATGTTTCTTCAAAATCGGTTCAATAAAATGGAAGATACAGTTTGAGCCTTGTTTTCGTAGCCACCGTTAAGATACGGGAGCTTAATTAAAAAAGGATTTAAGGTATTTCTTATATTTATATATTTTTTTATATCTTCGGGATTTCCCATGTAGCGGAAAACCGATATTCACGCGATTCACGCGAGCGGAGCCACGGGCAAAAGATAGTATCATATAAATTTTAAACGTCCATGACAATTTTGTAGAACAAGATAAATAATGGTCACGGTAGAGACAGAATTTTAGTTCGGTCGTTTAGTTAATGTACCCGTAAAACCCGTTAAGGGACATCAAACACCATTTACAACCTTTAAATTTAACAAATGTGAGTTACGATAACAAACTGCATATGTTTTAAGCCGACATAACTTATACATTTACTCGTTTAACACATGTATTAAAATAAAATATAGTTTAAGAGAGTGCCTTTTACTACAGTGAGAAGAAAGATATGTAACCAATCTTAAAATAAGCTTTTCTTTTATAAAAATAAATGCTTTTCTTTCAGTATGTAATTTTTTGTCTCTATATCTATGGAAAGAAAATGTATTTGCTGTAACTAAAACCAAATTTTTCACTAGAGCTAAGGAACCTTCTCAAATTAAAAAGAAGTTAACCGAATAAAATACATATATGGTAAAGTCTATGTATCGTATCTGGTTAAAAAGCTATTTTTTTCTAATTTTGCGGTTCTTCTCACGGTTCTTTAACCCTGACGAAAAGCTTTATCTACTTTCAGCAAATAATTCTTTATTGTACAAAGCACAAAAATATGGCTATTAAAAATAAATGTACAAAGGCGAGCTTAACCCACAATTGAGTTTTCTACCGGCGAACATAAATACATTTTTTTCCACGATATGTATTATTTTTCTCCTATTTTGTTGATTTCTTTTTATAAATTATATGTAATAACTTTCTCATAAAATCTGGATGAGTCTCGCATCGGCCTTGCATAGACAACACTAGTTTAAACGCTACCAGATTCAAGATGAGATTATGTAGAGACCCAACGAATGCTAGTATCATTTAAAAATCTGCAAATTTACACCACAACAATACAATACGGAGTTTTGGCGTCACTTGATGTTTTATTTTAACATTTTATATTAGTTTATTGTGATGATGCATATATAAATTTGATGTTGTTTTGTGTATTAATCGTCAATAATCGTGAACAATATTGAAACATTGAAATAAAACTGTGACTAATGGTTGCAAAGTGACCGTATTATTTCAAGACAATTTGTCTGCGGAAACTCATGCTCAGTCAAAGTGGTACTCATCGGATTGACTTCAAAACTTCGAAGATCAATAAAATGTGACACTCTGATATTTTATTGTTAAACTGACGAAAGTATATATTAAAATGATGACTTGGCTTAAAGGTCTCAGATACAAGGCCATAAAATATTACAAAAAAAAAACAATACAACAAAATATCATAGGAAATTTTCGACTAGATTTATCTTGAATAACTTTCGCATCAATGAAATGTTATAATGTATTTACTGTGTTAACTAATTAATTGGTGTGCAATCGCCAGTGATATTAAATTAAATAGAGTAGGGCTCTCGATAACCAATTACTTATGACCCACCGGGCCACTTGAGGTATTTACGTGCATACGGCGCCTCCGCCGAATAAAATGGTAATCCAAAATCTCCAACTTTACAGGAAAAATAAAAACCATGTATTTTTTAATTTTAAAATTATTAGCAATAATAACATACATGAATTCACTCACGCCGATACCCCATAAGGGTAGACAAGTTCTGTTCTTTAGTCCCGAGTTCCTCAAGCGCTGCACACACATTTCGGTCAGCACGAATCACATTTTTGAGGTATTTGGAGTTGAAACTTTAGGGCCTTGGGGAGCCGGAGCTCACAAAGTTTTCAAAGAGATCGCGGCCCGTCTGGTCAGCACAACAGGCGATCAGAACACTGGCCAATGTTTAGCTCCTTAGTTCCCAAAGTGGTCCAGGTGGACCCCCAGGGGTCCACGGGAAACTCGATGGGGGTCCACGTTGGCGTACGCAAATTTCCAAAGTTAGATCTAATCTTCACATTTTTTGTCGAGTTTTGGGAATATGGTAGAAATGTAGCTGCAGGGGGTCCACCGGAACCAGCTAAATTTTTAAAGTGGTCTATGAGAAAAAAAGTCTGGGAACCTCTGGTTTAACTCAAAGTTTAGCAATAGCCATACAATGAGGGAATGCGGCCAGCGTAATGGACACCCTACCGACCGACAAGAGCGCACCCTTCTTAGAATATTTATAGTTTCAAGTTAGTTATTGTTTTATTATTATTATCTGTATGTAATATAAAAAAAATTGTTTACTGTTTGTAATATTTTTACGGTTATATTCATGTAATAAGTTACGTTCCGTGAAACAAAAAAATATTTTTTAAATAACTATGAAATAAACAGTTACAATAAAAATCACAATAACGTAGGAGGTGTGTAATCTAGTGTGAAGTTACCAAATATGCAATGTTTTTACAGCAACCTATCTTTACCGTTATATTCGGTGGTTCGTCAATATATTGTGTAATTTTATAATTGTTCAGTATTTACCCGATTTTGGTAAGTAATTTAGATAGCAAATATATTTGTAACTATGCTTGCATTTTTAATATTTATAATAGTAGGTACGACTTATATAATTAAGCATCTTCGGGGAATATGTTAAATTGTGGGTGCAATTTCCTGCTTGTATACGCAACTTGCAAGAGCTGAACCACAATTTTACAAGAATATTAGACAAGTAATAACGCTTATTATATTAAAATTACAAATACATTATTACGTGCGTGCGTAATTTTAGTGTGAATTGTGCAATTCTCGCCTCTCGCGCGATTCTAGCATGTTACGTAAACGGGGTGCCTGTATTTTATTATACCCCGTCCATATTATTGTTTACGCATAATAAATAGTTTTAAAATTGAATTTAATAACACAGCCATTGTTATATTAAAAACTAACGATTAACACCCAAGTTCACCAGCATTAATATAAATATCTTTTACCACCGAAGGTTTAAAAAAAAATAGTGCATTATGCAAAACGAAAGATATTTTAGTAAAAGAACAATTTTAGCAAAATAAGTGTATTTGCGCTACAGAAATATAAATAGCAAGTCAATAGAAGTGATATTTATTTTACCTTCCACTAATGAGGCGCTTTGCTGGTACTAATCATATACAAATAATAATTACACAATAAATCTTTTTTATTGACGCAAACACGTTGAAAGTGTTAGAACTTTATAGACATAAGTACAATTGTCGAGCGATCTTATTGTGCAGTTGTAGCACATAAGCGTGGCTAGAAGTTCATACCTATTGCGATTTTCGTTCATTTATTATTTAGATATATAACAAAATAAAAACGTATTCACTGACAGTTGTGTCAGGATGTGTTGAAAATTATTGCCTCGTCGTAGAAATTTATCAGAAGGCCGAATATCATCAGAATTTTTCCCGCGCAAACGCCTGACTGGCTACTCAGATAATTCATACATCACGAAGGCCTGTTTAGATAATATCAAAACATCTGTTTGAATGTCGGTGTCCAGGGGCCTAAGTGTTCTAATATAAGGTAGTGTTATTTCTAAAAGTACAAGGTAGTGCTTAAAAATACGAATAAATTAAGTAAAATGAAACAATATGTTAATTATTAAAGGTGCCAATCGTTAGTCGTAGAAGCAACATTTTAGTACTGAAATTATTACAAGTATCGGGATAAAAAAGAGATTTTAAGTAATACCTTCTTTCTATAAATATCACAAGGCTTAAGTTGGTGCCGCGGATAAATGGGTTTCTGGTACATACGGCTCCTTCATGATTGATGCGGGTAAAATAGGCCAAGAATCCTTAGCCTTATCTGCGATAGCAGTTTTAGTAACCACGGAAATGGCTTTCGGAGTAGTTCCAAACTCCTATTGACTAAAAACGGATTCGCACCCGGATTTCGTACCATTGGGGATTTTCAAACTCACGTAGACATGTACTAAACAGAGAAGTAAAATTTCGTGAGGAAACCTGCAAACCCTCATGAGTGTGTGAAGTTAATCAACCCGCACTAGACCACGGTACGGCTAGGGTGGTAGACTACGGTCTAATCCCCTTCCCGATAAAGGGAGGTCGTGCCCCTGTAGTGGGGAAGAATATGAACTGGATGAGTATTAACTAGAAACTGCATCGATTTTTTCCGATATATCGATTACATATATCGATTTGCTTTTCTCTCGAGGAATTTTTACCAAAACTTCTCCGTTTCCTCTTTGTGCCTCATTTTTACGAGTATCACTTCACAGAGAAAAAAAAAAATACGCGCAGCTAGCACTTCAAAAGGAAACGAGTAATCTGTTTATGTTGACGAATGATTTGTATAGTGGCAGTGACCTTGTTTTCTATACCAATGAGCCCCGGGTTCAAATCCCGTTAGAGGCCAACTTTGTGTGATGAGCACAAATTTTTGTATCCCATGTATATCGTTAAGTACCTAAGATACAGGGAATCCTAGTTTGGGACTAGATCAGTGTGTGTGAAAATGTCCAGAATATTTTTTTCTTTTTTTTTCTCTTTATTTGGGCACAAACAATCATTACATAAGCAATTGTTATATAAAACAAAAATCATACAAACAAAAGACATTTGAGTGCCGAAACTTAACAATATTATTATCATAAGGGCAAGAGAGGCTATATTAACCGTACCGATCTTCCGTATTGGAAATTTATGTATACACCAGACAGTATAATACTTAGTCTATATTATTATTATAAAATTGTTAAATGTCAAATTTTCAAAAATCAAAGATATTTAATAACAAACTACTCAGATCGACTATTTAAGGGATTCTGAAACAGAATCCGTCGATATTTGTTTGCTTGTTTTGGCTTCACGCAAAAACCAGCGGGTAGCTTTTAGTTAAACTACTACAGTCATAAAGGTATTATTCTAATTTAAATAATGCGGCATGTTTCATCAAAATCGGTCTACTAGAGTTGAAGATACAGCTTGACCCCTGTTTTGGTAGCCGCCGTTAAGGTACGAGAGGTCAAGTAAAATGGTTCTAGACTTTTTATATAAATCGATGATTGTTTCTGGATTTGCCATATAGCTATAAACTGACATTAACGCGGGCAGAGCCGCGGGCAAAATCTAGTGTTATATAAGACAAAAGGTTTTTAAAACTTAATAAAAATCTTAAGCAGCCAGCAGCAGCCTTGAGCATGCCGCAACATTCGACATTTTTCAAAAAAGGCATTTCCAATCAAGTACTTATGTTTATTAAAAAAAATATTTCATAAAACCCCTTTTTGTGCAAATAAATTAAAAAAAAAATAAAAAAAAAATGACAAAGCTTATTATATAAAAAGCCTTGTCATTTTTTTATTTTAGAAATTTTATGTTCTGATAACAGAACAAAAGCTTTCCAAAAATGACTCTTAAACTTAAGGCACCGCGAGATGTTGACTGTAAAAAAATATTTAATAATGTAAACATCGCAAAATATTAATAAATTATCAATAGTCACGCTTTGTATGTTATGTAAAGCAAGTGATAATTATAAGTAGTTATTGTCTAGTTAATCGCTACACCAAACAATATTTTCCATTGTAAATTGTCGGACGATCAAAGGAAGTTTATTATTTTCAATAAATTATATTACAAAATCATAGATTTTTATTTCTTACTAGTTCAATAAAAAGCAGGGATTTGCCGGAATCTCCTCTCGATAGACGTCTTGGTGATCGCAGTACAAAGCTACTGCCAATTATCCCGGTGTATCCCTTAGCTGATTCTCATAGCATCCATGGGAAGAAAATTCTTGAATAATATACATACATACACTCACGCCCTTTTTCCCTGGCTCTCCGGCGGGGAATCGAACCCCGGTCTCCCGCGTTACAGGCGGGTATACTGACCACTATACAACCGAAGAATTGGGGTAGGTAGAGACCACTTCTTTCCACTTGCTACGAGCAAGGTGGATAGCCGTAACTCACTTTTCGCCCCCGCGGGAAACGAGACGTGTCGGGTGGCGAACCACGACGCCGCCATTTTAAGGTTCAAAAGCATTAAAAATCCTCATTGCGTTCCCACGAAAAGGAAGGAAAGGAAAGAGGTTGAGGTAGGAAAGGTGTATTGAGCAAAGAGTTTGGAATTTGGGAAAAGGATTATAGAATATAGGATACTACTATGTCGGAAGGAATAGGAAGAGACCGTAGTAGCTCGGGAGGCGGGGTCGCTAACCCGTATACTTAAGTCTATTTGCCGGACAGGCTAAAAGACTAAGTACTCCCTGACCTAATATATAATCCTACAAAAATATTCAATATAACATATTTGTAAAGCAAAATCTGGATTCTATTCAGTTTTACATTGACATGTGAATAAAATTCTGATTCCACAAGTTACTTACCCGGATAAAATGTGAATTACACAAGTTAATTACCCGGATAAAATGTGAATTACACCAGGGAGTTACGCGTCACGCGTTATGGTGATGCAGTGGGATAAAACTGGATAGAAATTACATTCACGTGGCTTTGTGTGGAGGTGTGTGTTGGCTATATAGTACTCTGTGACGACAGCATAATAATAATTTGGCCGTGGATGCTGTAAGAATCACAGCTAAGGGATGCCCAGGATAATTCATTATTCTATTTATTATTATTTTATTTATTATTATTATTTTATTTTATTTATTATTATTATTTTATTTATTATTATTTAGCGTTATTCTGTTATTCAATCTAAATTTACTGCGATCTCCAAGACGCCAGCCAAGCGTGGAGATTATTCATTTTTATTTATTTCTTTACACTCCATACATTATATATGTGAAGGTGGACTTAATGCCGAGAGCATTCTCTACCAGTCACCTTTGGGTAGTAGGATGGTAGGATCCCTGTTTTAGTAGCCGTCGTTAAGGTACGAGAGCTCAAGTACACAAGACTACTTGCAATGTTTTTCAGTTTTGGGTAGACCTCTCTGCTATGGAACTCTTGCAGGTCGTCGTTGATCTCTAGGTGTCTATATCGACTTCACTCTGGGTATCAGTGTATTAATGGAAAAAACATCTCTCCGTTAGTATCAACATGCTAATTTGAATAAAGCTGCGAGTTTTTATAGCTACCTCAATACCATGGGCTGAATAAAATGGTACTTTTTATAGCTACCTCAATACTATGGGCTGAATAAAATGGTAAATAAATCACAACTTTATTTTCGCTTTAAGCTCGTTTATACGTTACTGAGGGATTTCTTTTTTAGAGTTTCTCGAGTCACTGGCGATGGGCGTGCAAACGTCTGTCCCGAAGACAGATTGCTATAAGTTAAGGTATTGAAAGAGATAGCTGATTACCCTCATTTCCTTTGAGATATATATTTTTTTTAAATCGGGAAACTAAAATTAATGTTAAGTCGTGTGTTAGTACAACGATATTTATTATATTTTGGAAACATCATCCAGAATAAAGGTCCTCAAACTTTTTTGTCTTATAAACCACTTGTAATGTTTTTCACTTTTGGGTAGACCCCCAAAGCGTGGTTAGTATGAATTTTTTGTAAATTTATTAACTTCAGATATGTTTTGACAGTTGGCGTGGACCTTTTGCACCTCGTCATCGACCCCTGGGGGTCGATATAGACCACTTTGGGTATCAATGATTCAGATAATACAAAAAGTTACAACTTGTAACATACAAATTATACACTTACAAATTAGATTTTCATTGTCAAGTCACAAATACACGCCAGTAAAACTAATCAAAGAATTATACATACATACATACACTCACGCCGATATCCCATAAGGGTAGGCAGACACCATAGTACATGCTACATACATACATACATACATACAGTCACGCCTCTTTCTCATTGGGGTAGGCAGAGACCACTTCCTTCCACCTGCTACCATAGTTTGATGTAGCAAAGTGGCTATCCGCAGCCCACATTTCGCCTCCGAGGGCAATGAGACGTGTCGGGTGGCGAACCACGACGCCGTCATTTATAAAATTAAGTCATTTAAACCTTATAAAGGTTCAAAAGTATTAAAGTTCCTCATTGCATTCCCACGGCGTAATGGAGAGGAAGGGAAAGAGGATAAAGTGGGAAAGGTGTATTGAGAAAGGAATATGGAATTTAGGTGAAAGATTATAGGATACATACTACTACTCTCTCGGAAAGAGAAGGAAGAGAAGGAAGGGGTAGTTCGGGCGCCGGGGTCGCTCACCCGTATACTTAAGTCTATTTGCTGGACAAGCTAAAAGACTAAGTACTCCCTGACCTATCCCTGATAAAGAATTATATTTAATGAAATTAATAGAGCATCTTAATTTTTTGATATTCTATCTTTAAAAACTTTTATTTAACAATTAAATAAATCAACACCAGTGTATTTTTCATTACATTTCTAATAAACTCGATACAGAAAAGTATTTTTATCAAATTTTGATTTATAAAACAGCACATCATATAGTGAGCGCGATTGTGGTGATTTAAAAAATAAGTTGCTTACTAAAAATGGTGAATCAACTAAATTATTACCTACACTATCATAAAATTTTTAAAGTTCAAATTTTCAAAAATCAAACGTATTTAAAAACAAATTACTCAGATCGACTAATTAAGGGCTTCTGAAACTAAATCCGTCCATGTTTGTTTGTTTGTTCGGGCTTCACGCAAAAACTAGTGAGTAGATTTTGGTTAAATTATTACAGTCTTAACGATACTATTCCGACTTAAATACTGCGGCATGTTACATCAAAATCGGTTCAATAGAATTGAAATACAGCTTGATCCCCGTTTCAGTAGTCGCCGTTAAGGTACGAGAGGTCAAGTAAAAGTGGTTCTATGGCGTTTATATAAATCTATGATTGTATTGACATTTCCCATGTAGCGGAAAACAGACATTCACGCGGGCGGAGCTGCGGGCAAAAGCTAGTTAACAATATAATTCAAATGTGTCACGTTTTATTGCTTCTTGGGAGTTTTGACGTCAATCCGACGAATACAACGATGACTAGGCGAAAGTTCCCGCAAGTATATTTCATCATCATCATCATTATCTCTGCTTCTTCCCTCAGTCGCCTTTTACGACTCCCATGGGTTAGACTGGGGTGGTGACACAGTGTATTCTTAAACCGTCACCACACGGCTAATTATAGTATGTTTGCCTTGGAAAAATACGATCACTTTCCATTGTTACCCATAGTTTTGTAAGGTGTATGTAACCTGTTTATACCTTACCTTTTTCCTTTACATACCTTTTTCCTTTTCCCTTTTTTTGTCCAATTTGCGGTTTGGAAGAAGGCCGGTACATTAACCGACCCTATTCAACCGAAAGTTATTGTTACAGTGGGAATTTTCAGATGCTGGGATACAAGCGAACTCCGCTATTTCCATTTTCCTCTTTGAACATACATATATATTTAGGAACGAACTGCCATAAATGAGTCCGCGGGAAAGGTCCGGTGGTGGAGTTGAATTGTAAAAAAGGTTATTAATTTTGTAAGCGTTATCTTCTATCTGTCTATATATCTTATTTATCATCATCATCTATCTTCATATCATATCTTCTATCTGTCTATATATCTTATCTATCATCATCATTTATCTTCATATCATATCATCTATCTGTCTATACATGTTATCTATCATCATCATCTATCTTCATATCATATCTTCTATCTGTCTATATATCTTATCTATCATCATCATCTATCTTCATAT
>WUAW01011323.1:165-15563 GCA_017165845.1 Thaumetopoea pityocampa | reverse complement strand
TCCCCTCCCCCTCCCGCGCGCTCTTGAGCCTCACATGATTAATGGACGCTCCCTAACTGCAAAAATCATTGTCACTTTGATGGTTTATAAATTGGGATATTTCTTTGAGAACACAACTAAAAATGTTTGATACATGATTATAGTAAAAGAAGTCGACATTAGAGGATAAATGATAGAGGCATAATGGCTCTACTAATTTGAAACATTTATCAATTTATAAACCACTAGCTTCTGTCCGCGGCTCGGCCCGCGTGAGTGTTGGTTTTCCACAACATGGGGAATCCCGACAAAGATTTATATAAAAAACCTTTAACCACTTTTACTTGACCTCTCATACTTTGGCGGTTACTAAAATACGGATCAAGCTGTATCTTCAATTCTACTCGACCAATTTTGATGAAACATGCTGCATTATTTAAGTGGGAACAGTACTTTTAAGACTAATAGTTTAACCAAAATCTACCTACTGAGTTTTGCGTGAAGCCCGAACAAACAAACATCGACGCATTCGGTTTGCTTTTAAATATCTTTGATTTTTGAAAATTTGACATTTAACAATTTTATAATAGTATAGATTAAAATGGCAAAATAATTATTAATTTTTTATTCATATAGTAGCAAAAACTT
Source organism: Thaumetopoea pityocampa (assembly GCA_017165845.1). Classification (NCBI taxonomy): domain Eukaryota; kingdom Metazoa; phylum Arthropoda; class Insecta; order Lepidoptera; family Notodontidae; genus Thaumetopoea; species Thaumetopoea pityocampa. The sequence goes on along the minus strand of WUAW01011323.1, from coordinate 14,936 downwards.
CATCCTAGTATTATTACAACCTTAGACTATGGATTTGTGGTAGACTAACGTGATTCGCTACAGTCTGAAATCAACTCAGTAACCTTCACAAAACTTGTACACTTTTTTCATTCAGCCACAGTTGGGATCCACTGTTCTTCATGCAACTCTTCTCTCGTCTCATTAACCCAGACATTAGCTTGAATGTTGATTACTAAGCCATGACCAAGGAGGTCATCCACGTCACCACTCATTCCATAAAATAACTTTTTTTAAAGGAATACTACCATATTCTCCGCAGCAAAGCTATCTGAGATCGAGTGTATGTTCATTGGATCTCATGGTAATGTTGCTAAAGATGCATTAGGAAAATGTGCAAGTGTACATTTTCTTATGTGTTACACTATTTTAGATTTTCAACTGCAAAAATAGCATAGCAATCATATCTTAATGCCACCAAGGCAAATGCATAAATCCACTTTCACACTATGGGATCTTTTCTGCCCCAGTTGCGCTCTTACCTTAATGCCCCAACTCAACAAGGCGAGGACCTCAACACACATCGATCATATGGGATCCTTTGTGCTACCCCAGTTGTGCTCAATCTCAATCCTTTTACAATAGTTATTTAAGTACTGTCAGCATTAGGTTTATTACAACCAATTTAAGTAGACCAAGGCCAAGCACAATTGAAGCAGTACAATAGATCCCATAGGATTGAAGTGAGTCAAGGACTGCCTTAGGGGTTGTGGTGAAAATTGTGTCCCTGGTCAAACTGCAAAAAAATATTTTTAGTTTAAAAAACTTGTTTTACAGAGGTTGTAAAAATACAAGCCTCTGGAAGGATACCAGGAAAAGACTCCAAATATCTGGATGTGTTCCGTGACAAACCTACCAAGGTGACCGTCAAAGTACTGGTTCCAGTTAAAGAGCATCCCAAGGTAATGAATGACCTTATTTCTAATTCAGGAGTTATTTATAATTCATGTACATTGTAGACACTGTGTACTTAATAGTGAAGGGAAATCTTTCTGAAGAAATCTATATGCTCACATGGCTGTGTGAAATCTACCAATCGGTACTAGGCCAGCATAGTAGATTACGACCTAGTCCCCATCCTGATTATGGGAAGTCTGCTCCTATAATGGAGATGTATGTTGGAACGATTTTCATGATTTTTTTAATTTCCTCCATTCTGAACTCTAAAAGTGAGATGCCACCATTGATTTTGTAACACTCATGTGTGAAACCATAGATTTTCAGCGTGGGCGATAATGACCCCTTGGGGGCGTTAAAAAATTTGGGGGCTCTAGAAAAAAGTATTCTCCAAGTGGGTGGAAGACAAAATAAGCTTGAGAACCTATGCGTTAAACAATTGTCAAGTGAGAAGCTATAGTATCAATTCAAAGGTTAATATTTTCATATGATTCTTAACAAGATCATCATCAGGACACGGGCCTCATTTATTAAAAGGAGGGATTTGCCATAATCTTCACACTTGTCAGGTGTCTTGGAAATAGCAATAGATTTTGATTGAATGGCAGGATAATACTGCTGCTCATTATCTTGGTACATCCCTTAGAGGGCACTCCATTTCTTTCATTTTGAGAAGAAATGGAGTGATAATGTTATTATGCTGATGCCACACTGCAAATGATGATACATAAGGTAATTTTAAATATACCTGTACTGTAGTCATACAATAAATTCTTCTGATTTTATTTATTTCCACAGTTCAACTTCGTTGGCAAGCTGCTCGGACCTAAGGGTAACACTATGAAACACTTGCAAGAGGAGACTATGTGCAAAATGGCTGTACTCGGTAGAGGATCCATGAGGGACAGGTATACATGATTTTTTTACATACAGAAATGCCTCACGCAAAAATTTTGCTAAATTTTTATTTGAATCATAGAAGGAAAATTAAAATAAATTATTAAAAAATAGAGTAGCCTTTATGGCACTAAGAGTTTGTGTGATTAAATACATAAACTCCTAAAAAGGGCCCACTTTGGAAAACCTAAAATAGATAAATACTAATACATATATATACATTCATGACTCATAGAAACCAGTCGCATAATGCCTGCTGACCTGGGGCTCAATGGCATAGAAAGCGGGATCACTACTGCTGAGCCAATCAGAATGTTTGAAATTAACAGCATATTTTATTACCCTTTATGATTTTAGGCAAAAGGAGGAAGAATTAAGAAACTCCCTCGACCCAAAGTATGCCCACCTGTCGGATGAACTCCATGTTGAGATCTCGGCCCTGGCGCCTCCGGCCGAAGCCCATGCGAGAATCGCATACGCACTCGCCGAAGTCAAGAAGTATCTATTACCTGACCCTGATATTTTGTGGCAAACCCCAATGAGAGATATTGATAGAGGTTTGCGATTTTATACCTTTAGAAGTCTATAACATTTTTTTTTTCATTACAACCCTATCATCTCATAGAGGCCCATAATAACTGGTATCCAAATCGGTCTGGATGCAGAATGCCAACTTCTCAAAATCTCAACTTGTGATTTTTACGTGTTGATTACTTTGTGTATTCATTTTACCTTAGTTGATTAATCGTCTGTATTAATCAACATACGGTGAAATAAATATACAGACAATGTAATCAACATATAAAAATCACAAGTTGACATTTTGATAAATTGGCATTCTGCGTCAGAACACCCGAATCTAATGATATGATATGGCATACACAAAGGAGTTTTATTATTTTTTTTCATATATGTTAGATCTTACATATTTACCTACACATAAATTACGTTAAACGAATTTTACGATTTTTAACCCCAGCTAGACCGGGACATGGGACATGGACCGGTAGACCCAAGATGATACTACTACTTACCCAAGCATTCAAGGCTCCATTTGGATGAACCTGTTTTACCTTTGCTTCTTCCTTCATGGAAACGCATTGAGGAACTTTAATATTTTTGAGCCTTATAAAAATGGCGGCGTCGTGGTTCGCTACCCGACACGTCTTGTTTCCCGTGAAGGCGAAAAGTGGGCTACAGATAGTTACTGCTCGTAGCAAGTGGAAAGAAATGGTCTCTGCTACCCCAATTCTTCAGTAGTATAGTGGTCAGTATAACCGCCTGTCACGCAGGAGACCGGGATTCAATTCCCAATCGGAAAGCCATTGAAAAATGTGTGATTGTATGTACGTAAACATCTAAAAGTGCTAAAATAACTGTATTATATTATGTTTTAATCTGTATCCATCATCATCATCAACCCTTGAAGGTCCACTGCTAGACATTGGCCTTCTCAAAGACGAGGGATTTGCCACAAGCTCCACGCTTGGCAGGTGTCTCACAGTAGATTTTGATTGGATAATGCTGCTGCCTGTTATCCCATGGTTGGTTCTCGCAGCATCCACGACCATTACACCGGTTCCGCACAGAGCACACACCCGTATCATCATGTACTTATTATAAATATGTTATAAAGGTGGTCGCATGCAGGGAATGGGTAGACCGCCGCCGCCCCGCATGCCGCCAGCGTCTGTGATGCAGCGACCGATGCAGGCCAAATCCAAGGTCATCAGCATCTTGGACCGCGCGCGCTCCGTCATGGAGACCTCATACCCTTACGAAGATGGGTATTCAGCGCAACCTGAGCCACCGGTACGTCGCGCCCCTTTAATGGACTTCGTAACTAAACAACCATTTTTAGTTCTACATTTGTTCACCTCATAAATTCATTTTTATAAAGTTCACAGATGATCTGTATTCCTAAATACGCGTCGTTCTTAGGCCTGACATGTGTAGAATTGGATATGTCCAATTATAATGCTTACTGTGAAGTAAAATTCTCGTAACTTATTTTTGTTGTACTGCTGTAACCGATCGAGAAGTGCTATAACTGTACAATTTTTCTACTTAGCCGTTTTCTGCACAACTAGCTCTTATGACGGTGTATTCCAAATATCTCTTGACTACGCCATCGGGTATACGGTAGTAAGGTTGTGTTTTAGCAAATACGCGGTCCGGCACGCGGCGTTGAGCCGGATTTCTTTTACGAGCGCGGAGGACACGACCGCTACTACGAGGACGAGCCTTACTACAAGGATGACGCGCGAGAGTTCAAGGCGTCAGCGCGAGATGTGGGCACCAGGAGGGCGCCTCAACACACGCAGGGACACGGCGGGGCTGGAGGCCCGCACGCGCGCCACTACGGCCAGCCGCGCGCCTCTCCCTACGCGCGCCCACCCAAGTAGCCATCATTGCTGTTCGTATTTCCTTAGTGCCACTCGCCGCGGTGACACCGTACGGAGTGCCCTTGTCACTTGTCCTCGAGCTCCTTACACAACTTATGGCTTGACAAAAACTTTAAGTTACCAAACCTTTTCCAAAATTTACTCAAAGATTTTCTAAAATAGATGTTTTTTTTTTATTTCATACTATGAATATGTTATTGATAATCATAATTCATACTATAATGGTCTGTTTCAAACCAATACATTGTATAGAATAATAAATTATAATCGCATTTTATGGCAATTAAACAGCTATATTTAAGAAATATATCAAAATACAGTACATTGGCACTTCCTACGTGTAAATTTTCCATTATTGTTTGTATGTATCCTTTTTTCTTAATTCTTAATATTCTTAACTCGAGATTGAGAATGAGACAGTCGGTACCTTCGATTCTATGGAGCATTCTTTCACTTGCACATATTTTACGTAGTTGTCGAATGAGCCACACCAATATTTAAAATTTTCGAGGGAAAAGAATCTGTTTTTAATTCTATTAAATAAGATATTGGCAATTGATTTTCAGAAAAAGAAAATTTAATGAACATATGTAGGTTTAGCAATGTTAAGGTGTAGATCACACAAAATTTCCAAAGACCGGTTTACCGGTATTAAAAAATAAATATAATGAATAAATATACTGGAATGAATATACTGGTAAACCAGTATCGTTATTCCACTTTATTTGCGTGTACTATGGGCTGACCACACTACTCGCCGTCATACAGCTGAGTTTTGGTGGCAACCCGAGTTACTTGAAGTCTTATTTTAGGGTTTTATATTAGTTTATTGTGATGTAAATTTGATCTTGTTTTGTTGATGATCTTCAATAATCCTTGAACAATATTGAAACATTGGAATAAAACTGTAACTGACATTGCAAAGTGACCGTATTTATTTCAAGGCAATAAACTGACGGGAACTTTCACCTAGTCAATGTGGTAATTGTCGGAATAACGCTAAAATCCTCAAGAAGCAATGAGTTAAACCAGCATTTGTGAAAATTATATAACTACATCAGACAAGGCTCTATGGGCTTGGATCCCTGACCTGATTTCTGTGCCAATTGGTCCCCGGTTTGAATCCTAATAGGGACAAACTTTGATGAGCATGAATGTTTGTACGCGAGTCGTAGGTCTTTATCTATATATGCATTAGCATTTTCTATATAACTGGGACTAGATCAATGTGTGTCTGTAAAAAATGTCTCCACAGTATTATCACTATTGTTTGGTGTGACTCATTAGAAATCGTTGTAATGTCGTTTCTTAGTTCCTCATCATTCTATAACAGAGAGTTCATACAATTTAAAGAATTGGGAATAATGGTGGTAATTCTGCTGCAACAGAAATAAATATTAACTCTATCTTTTTCTAATGCCAAACGCCAAAACGAGACAGCTACAATTTTGGCGCTGTCAGTTTTGTTCAGACACATCAAAATTAAGAAATTTAGACGTGATCTTGGAACATGTCTACTAAGGATACGCAAAAACGCAACATCTTTTGTACCTTTTGACAGAAATGTAAATTGGTACTCGCTAAAAATGTTTACTATCTTGTTTGTTGCTTTATTAAGCAACAAAATAATGACATCACAATTTAGACTAATACACCTCAAAACCAAATACATAGTCTCATTCTCGATACTCTTGATAAAAAAAAAAAACAACAAAATGGAGAATTTTAGTGTAACTGTGACGAAACACATTTTATTTGGCTTTTTAAAATTATTTTCATTTTCACAGGGCGACCACTTTCTGGAAAACGGGGAACACCCGCGCACAGAAATAAATGCGGTTCGTGCAATAAATTTGCAAATTTTACTATTTAAATCTATGTAGATAAAAGTAAACTTTTATGTGGACTCGCAATTCCGTTGCATTAGCAAAGAAACGGCTACTTTGTTATATTTTCATATTAACCTCTTAACGCACACACATATGTAGACCTTGGCCATATATGTATGTGGAAGTTTAGTTTTTTTCTTATAGGTACTGTAATAAATAGAACAAACATTTGATAAGAATTTATTCACTATGGAATCTGTCAATCGAGGAAGTATTTGTTTTTTTTGTTGGCCGCACTGGTAATTGTTTGGTTAAAGGTTAATAAAAAAACACAACTTGAAATGTAAATTAACACTTATTTTTAGATTAAAGGATACATAGTTTTTTTTTATAGTAATAGGGATATTTTTTAACAATATCAATATCACGGCATAGATTTGTTAATTCTATCTAGTTCGGCCCGCAGTTTCCAAAAAGAATGCGGAAACTCCTTTGTAAACTCTTAAAGAGGTTGCTTCTAGTAAAAAGGAGTTATAAAACATTCAAAATTTTCTTTAAGCTCCGTTTTAAATTATACATATTTGTTTTTATGATAATTATTTTCATTTGTACAAAATAAAAATTTATTAGAACAATATTACTTTTTGATATTGCAAAGCGAGTCCCATAAGTTATGCTTGGTAGCAAAATATGGCTTTAAATACTTAGTTTTTGTCTATTCAATGCATTATGGATATTTGTCATGGGGTTGACAGGGCATTATTTTTAAGCACAGAATAGCATAATACCTTTGGTCTTGAAATTAATATATTTAATAATTACGTTTTATTAAATTTATGCACTGAACCTATCAATTTGTCAGAATTAGTTGAACAAAGTAACAACTGATTTGTCTACTTCATGTCACTGATACAACAACAAATTAAAAAAGACAATATTGTCATTTTTCAAAAATGACAATACTAATATGGGAACCAACAGAAGTGGCTGCTCTGTTTCGCAACTGGATATTGATAAGGTCAAGTTAGAACCCTATTAAATCCAGCAGATTTACATATGTTCCTTTATTTTTTATGTTCATTTATTATATTATAATTTTATTTATTTATTTGTAGAGTATTATATTGTTCCACATGCTTTCAGGCCATCAGCGAAGAAACGAACTCATTAATTTTGGTGAGTAGAAAAAGTTGTATCGGGATAAAAAAAAAACAAGATAAACAAACAATAACCCAGTGTAACAGAAGACCAAAGTGTTAAACTGTTCCGAAGAAAAACAATACAACTCCAAGTATACGTCATTATAATAACTTCATTCATAAAAACATGTCTAATTTTTAATTATTTTATAGAACAAATCTATAAAAAATATTGTTTAAATATTCAAAAGTTACTTATAAAACATAAAATTTTATGTTCTGAAAAATGTAGGTCATCATTGATTAATTTTTTTTTAAAGCTTTGGATATCTCAAATATTCGCCGAATCAAATGCTGCCAATTAAATTATTGCATACGTATAATACCTATTGGGAAGCAATATTGTAAAACGTTTCCAAAAAACTTAAAACCTTTTACAGTTGAGATAGGATCTTTAAATATAATTTACTAATTTCTTTTGTGTTAAAGGTTCGCAGCAATAGTACTGATAATTCAAATCAATGTGAAACGCACACACGAATTGGAAAGCAATATTCATAATTGTCATATTTTAAAACTAATCGAAAAAAAAAGTCTTTTTTGCTGTAATCATAGTATTTTTTCTTAAATTACTTTCAACATGTTTTACAATAGATACAAATCCACTTAGAATTACGATTTAATATGAGGAAGTTGCAAGCCAAAAACACAAAAAAGGTTATAAAAAACTAGGCTTGTTCACTTTCTTAAAATAATTATTAGTTAGTAATGTAGAAACATGTTGGATTCACAACTAAATATTAAAAATGTATTACAATTCTTTTGTGACTACGAAATAAATATACTTAATTAAACAAAAAAAATATGTTTAATTTAAACAGATTTAATTTATATAACCGACCCAAAATATTGCTAAAGTTGCCATGACAAAATAATGTCTTAGGACAGTTCGAAAATTATTTCTGTTATAATAACGCTTGTTGGTCGTGGAACTTTAACATATTTATATACATATTTATCATATATATATATATATGTAAAAACCAAACCCATAATATGTATATCTAATAAATACCCAATCAAAATACATTTAATTGAAAAGCACAAAAGCAAATTATATTTTATATGATTAAATCATAGTCAATTAAAAGGGTATGAACTATAAAAAGTAATAGTTTTGTATTAAGATGTCTAATTTTTTTTTTTTTTATTGGAAACCTTATTAATATGAATTTACTAAAACAGAGTTCAAAACGTATCTCTAAAGTTGTTTTAGTACAGTCTTGAGATATACAAGATAATTAGTAAATAATAATATTACTACGTATTTACACCAATTTCATGGGTCAAACTATGATAAAATGCTTGTATTCTGGCTACCGTTCATAATAGGCAAAGGGCGATCGGAGTAAAATCCAAACAAGAACAAATTGAAAAGATCGTTCCAGAAAATTTTCCCGCGCGGGAGCCAAAACTAGCTGGCCAGCGCTCTAACCTAAACCGAGAAATTAAAAAAAAACTGAATTTGTTAAAATTCTCTTAAAATTGATCATCAAAAAACTCCAAAAAGCTGATAAAATACGAGGAGACTACGGGACTCTACAAACGTAAGTACATTATAATAGCTTGATTAGAATGACACATCTCTTATTCTGTATAATGTCAAGCATTTTATTCATTAATTTTTTACATTATCTATTTTAAAATATAAGAAAATACTTCATATGTAGATTTATAATGTATTTGTGTACTTGGTGAAACATAAAAAGTAGTAAGGTTCAGTATTGGTTTGTCATTCTAATCGCGTTATTTTGAAGATTAGTTGTATTCAACAAATTAATATAATATATAACTCCATAAGAGCCACAGTGACTTAACTACGTTTTTTTCTAAATAATAATCTGCTAAAGAAATAAAACTGTAATAACCTACAGAGTTTTCGGCGGCAACCTAAGTGAAGCATCACTTGAAATATGTAAATTTGGTGTTTTATGTATCAACCATCAAATATTGTGATCAATGTTAACCCTATTAGTGCCGGGCGAATAACTAGTGCCTATGCGAAGATAACCGGTCGAATTTGACAAATTACAAGGATTTGCAAAAACGCTTATAAAAACCAAAATACAAATTTACATGATTAACCTTCCAGCGGACGCGCGTCGTACTTTTTATGACAAATTTATCAATAAATATTACCTCAGTTGATGTTTTACTGACCAATATAACTAGGAAACTGGCGATGTAAGTAATTATATATATTTCAAAAACTTATGTTTATTTATAAAAAAAATGAACGATAATTTAAAAAAAATGGCAATGTATCATTCTAAATGAGAGTATTATAATTATGCAACTAGTTAGAATTATCTGATGCTGAATTTTAATCATTGCAATTAGTGCATATTATTTGGGTTGTAGAATGGCGTTTACATGCAAAATAGGCACATTTGGAGCACTTCTTTGATACAGATATTCTCTTTCAAAACGCATAAACGACAAGTTCCCAGATTTGGCCTATTTTCAGGCCTTATTGGTTCCTCTTCTCTTGTTGTCCATACTTTAGTTCCAAAAACGCTGTTACATCCGATGGTGTATCGATATCGATCCGATTGTGCTCTGCTCATTAAATGTTTTTACATCAATTGAAGCAACAATTTTTTTAGAAATGTTCTGCGGCATTTAGTTTTCTCAGATTATAAATATTTATATATAATATATGCATTGATTAATGATTACAAAACAACAAAATATACAAAATATTATCAGTAAAAATATCATATCAAATGATAAAGCACTAAAAATAACAAGAAAACGCAGAATACTTGCATGAGCTGGTACGCGTCCCAAAATTTACGATCAGCAATCTTGTTAATAAAATGTTCAAATAAACACTAAATACCCAATCCAAATTATACCAAATTGCAAGTGGACCCCGAACACATGTTTTTCTTGGAATAACACATCAAATAAACCCTTATTTATTTGCAAGTCCCGAAAACTAATTATGTCCTAAATTTTACGACAGCACACCTGCTCGAAAGTTAAAAAGCAACGTATTCAGGACGAAATAGAGAATAAAGCAATGATACTATTTTTTCGATATCAATTGAAAATCATATGAACAATATAATTATAAATTATTACAAAGAATATAAAAATTCAGTTCTCTCAAATCATTTTTACTCATAGGAAAAGGCATTGTTTCATTATAACTATATAAATCACTTAGTACGCAATATATAATTTGCATTTCCAATTAATTTTGTAAAAGAAATTATGACATTTCGCACAGAAAAAATAAAAGATAACTCGATGGTACAGTACAAACTGATTTTATCTGCTACAAGTTGTTGGTGTCAGTAATACAACATTGCTGAAACGAAATTTTATTATCATAAATATATGATTCTAATTCTGCGTCGTCCATTCGAACACTGCTTAGAAACGCTCTTTATAAAGGTCAAGCAAAGACTGAAAAAAGATCTTAGCCTTGATGCACGGTATGGCATACGAACTCTCTGATAACCATCATAAACATTTCGCGATTTCGGTGCTAGGAGATTCGTGTCGAGTCTCCATCTTATTGTAACAGCGTAAACGGAGTCTGCACTCATCAGTGTAGAATATGTAAAAAGTCACACCCAAACCGGTTTCTAAATTCTTTTGCAAGGAAATTAGATGATTCACAATCAAATTAGATCATTTATACGTTTATTTTGGGATAAACCTTTTTTGCAATCTCGCAACGATATATCGTCGTTGGCACTTTTGACAATTATAGCGAACGGTGATATATCGTCCGGCACTAAAAGTGGAACAGAACTATGATTAGCATTGCAAAGTGACCGCATTTTTTCATGGCAATAGCCTACGAGAACTTCCGCCTAGTCAACGTGGTAACTGTCGAATGAAGTCAAATTGCCAGAAAGTAAAAAAATTAGATTTCGCAGCGTTTTATTATAAAAATTATATCTATCCCAGGTAAGACTGCTTACGCTTGAATCCTTTTGCCATCTCTTTAAAAAAGAAACGTTCTATATTTTATCCATAGATGGCAGTATAATCAATTTTGTTCTAAATTGTGTTAAAGTGGTGTACAATAAAAAAGTATTTATTCTACTAAACATTTCATAAAATAAAATCATTTATGAAAAATGCAGTTAAATCGCTTTGGCTCTCATGTATACTATTACTATTCTGTTTTTAACTTCTTGTTTTATTGCTTATCACAGAAATTTTATACAGTTTTTTAAGCGTCCACAATCTGCAATTGACTCTGGTCTTCTACGAGATAGCAAATGAACATATCTGTATCATGATGATGATTCATAGCTTATGTCTGTTGATTGTTGTCTTCCTAATTAATCAAAGAACAAAATGACAGACACAAAAATAAATGCACTTCGCGTTTATTATAATAGTATTTATCTAGACAAAACCGAAATTGTCTGTGATTCCGAAATATAGCTTTTTCTTAAGCTCATTGTGGTTATTTGCACGTTTTTGTCTGTCTAGACCAGAGGTTCCCAAACGTTTTTTCTCATAGACCACTTTAAAAATTTAGCTGGTTCCGGTGGACCCCTGCAGCTACATTTCTACCATATTCCCAAAACTCGACAAAAAATTGTGAAGATTAGAAATATGGAAATTTTCGTACGCCAATGTAGACCCCCGTCTCCCGTGAACCCCTGGGGATCCACTTAGACCACTTTGGAAACTAAAGGTCTAGACTAAACTAATCCGATTTGACGCGACTTGCATTGGCAGGTAGATAAAACTTTTCAGTTTATTTTTTATCGCGGGAATAATTAAGATGGAAATTATTCAAATTAGGATTCTAACAGTGCTGACGTTGTCATATTAAATCTTATAAATAGATTTTTTTTCTTTATTTGGATAGCTTTAATGCTTACGCCGTTAAGGCTTGGAAAATTCTAGTCATTCTTTCTTATAGAAACTCTTATATAATCATTCTACGTATAGCTAAACAATAACTTTTCTAAATAAAACGTTTATCTGCAGGTTAAGGTCTCCTCTAATAATCGCTGCATAGCGGCATGTATCCACCGAATACCATAGACTAGGTCATCGGTTCATCTTAATCGGGGGTTGACCCACGCTACTTTCCAGTTCAGAGTCACCACTGCAACACTAGGACCTCAACGTCAATCGGTTCTGCAAGCCACACCGGTGACTGATTTCCCCATCGATTACCTCATTACGGAATTAACCCGCAGTGAAATTCCGAGAAAACCTCTTTCCATTGCTCGCTAGGTGATCTTGAGCTTTCTTAGGAGGCCTACACAGTCAGTGGCTATGTCTCGGATCTGTAGATCGTCACTGGCTATATAATATTTATGTATATGTACGTGTGAATTGTTTTAATATTATGAAAACAGGTTAGCAGGTAAATGACTAATATTTTGTGATTTCAATTTTTTAAATAAAGCACACCTATAATGAACGATGTTTTTATTTAACCTTTCAAATGAATTAATTAATGTTATTAGTTTTTCCCACCTGGTTAAAATGGTATAAGACACATAAAGGTGGGCTTACACGAGGTGACTGGAACAAATTTGAGTAACGTAGACGGTTTTCGAAGGGCACCCCTCGATTTCTAGCTCGCGCGAGAGTATACTCCGCCAATTAGGAGTGTTTTTTTTTGAGACAAACTTGAATTTACGTAACGCTCGAAAACTGATAGTGTAAGCCTTTTTACGTCGACGCCGCGACCAAACCTGCTTTGCTCGCCTACCATAGACAGACGTCGACAAACCTTCCTCTAATATCTATAATGTTACCGAAGAGGCGTTGGAGTATAAAACTTGTATTCCAATACTAGTTCTTTGGCACTTTTCAAAAACTAATATCAAACTAAAGTACAAAGATAAACTACTGAGATCGATTAATTAAGGGCTTCTGAAACCAAATCCGGCGATGTTTGTTTGTTCGAGCTTTACTCTAAAACAAGCGGGTAGATTTTGATTAAACTTAATGCAGCATGTTTCATCAAAATCGGTCAAGCAGAATTGAATCTACAGCTTGATCCATATTTTAGTAGTCGCCGTTAAGGTATAAGAGGTCAAGTAAAAGTGGTTGTCTGGCTTTTATATAAATCTATGATTGTTTCGGAATTTATCACGTAGCTGAAATCAACATTCACGCGGGCGGAGCAGGGGGCAAAAGCTAGTACTTGTTAAAACAAATTTGTGTGTAAATATTTATTTTAGTCCTATTATCTGTTACTCAATATACGATACAATAAACATACAAATTACATAAATTTTCTTATAAATTAAAACAACTAAGGTTCATATATTTCCCGTGAGACGCATGTATAAGCCACAGTAGTTGAAAAGCCATCATAACATCTAAACGACATGTAACCTTTAACATATTTCTTATGTAGGTAGTAATTAGTTATACTAGGAATTCCGATGTAATTTACAATTTGGATCTAGTACAATAATTGGTGTATGTAATATTTATGTGGTATAAGTATCTCAGAAATTGTAAATGGTTATTTTTAATTTTTCAATCAGGCAACGCTGAGTAGATTTGCTCTCTGTGATGTCTGATTTTGTAAGGTGTAATGATATCTCCTTGTGAAATTCAATACATCAGTTAAAAATACATAAAACCAGATGTTTTTCTTGCTAGCTGTCTCATATTTATACAGCAATGCTTTTAACGTAATCATTGTTCGGGTATTTTGTCTTTAAAAACTTTTAAATTATAACTTATATAAACTCAGGAGTACTGTTTTATATGAATGCAGATTAAATAGACGCGAACTCCCTCTAAGAAAACCTCCCCTTTCCTCTTCCTAATTTCTTTAAATACCTTCTTTTCCCCCTTTATCATATTTTATCTATTTAAATACGTAGCACATCAAACTGCAAATCTCTTATTAACTCATTTGAAGCCAATGTTCCCAAATGGGCACAATCAGTTTTTGATGTTCGCGGTTATAAAAATTACAGCATCCCCAATTGGAATTTTTTTAAACAATTATATGTTTAGAGCCTTTTCAACAAAAATAATATTTTTATCTTAACTAATAACACCATAAACAATTTTAAAATGATTAAAAATTGCAGAAAAAGAATATTGTCCCAATGAGTACATTCATCATCATTTCAGCTCGCGCTGGAATTCGATTGGAGAGGCTTATATTCAGCAGTGGACAACTACGGGCTGAAATGATGGGTACATTAAACGGTAAATAAGAATAATTGCAACTGTTTGTCCAACTAATAGTTACTAATAATTATTACTCTATGTATTGTTGTGTCCTGAATTTTAGATTTGTTACCTTGTTGGAAGGACTTTTCATTCTTTCACTTGCAAAACTATCGTCACCGTTAACTACCCAAACTTTATTGTACTTTCACAAAGGATATTGGCAGAATTGGACCAAATCGATCAAATATCATAAACTAATATAAAAAAGTTTTAATCATTATGAATGTAGAATCTTAAAGTAGTTCACGCCCAGTACTTTTCAAATAATCATCATCATTTCAGCCCACAGCTGTCCACTGCTGAACATAGGCCTCTCCAATCGAATTCCAGCGCGA
>WUAW01011307.1:5337-18440 GCA_017165845.1 Thaumetopoea pityocampa | reverse complement strand
CGCAAAAGAAGCATTTTCGTCTATTGTAAGTAGCAGCAGAGTAATTTTCGCTTGAATCTGTTTTATTAGTTCTACTAATTGATACTGTTTCCTTTTGTAAAGCATTTACAGATGGAGTGTTAAAGCTTAAAGAACTGATTTCGGCCATTTCTAAAGAAAGTGCTTGATTATAAGCTTGATCGAGTGTTAATTTTAAGTTCTCCAGAAGCCTTTGTCGTATTTTGTTTGATGAGATACCGGATATAAAAGCATCTCTTATACTATCATTTCTATTTGTCACGGCATCAACCGCAGAGAAATCACATTCCTTAGACAAATGTTTCAGAGAGTTCATATAGGCATCATTATTCTCATCTGTACGTTGTTTTCTTGTAGCAAGTGTATGCCCTGCAAAAATTACATTCCTGGGCTTTACATAAAGTTGGTTCAATATAGCAATAGCTTCATCGTAGTTTTTGGTTTCACTTATATAAGAATACACATTTGATGAAACATGGTTGATTAGGACTTGAAGCTTGATTTTAGCCCATTCTCTTGTCGGCGCTGTGCCTTCTGTTGGAGAAGAAAAAGTAGCCGAATGTTGAATAGTAATAAAATTATCGAAAGTTTTGTACCAATGTTCCCAAGTACGAGTAGCCGTACAATCAGAAGGAAGAATCAGAATATAGAAGTAGTTAACACAGAGGAGGAATGTAGAGTAGGGAGTTGTATTGTAGTTTCTTCATGATGTCTATAAACACATAAAAAAAGTATTATCTTTGGCACAGAGTTGATTTCTATTATGACTTTTATTTTAGTTATATCTCATAAATGGATAATGGATTTTGTATATAATTAGACACGCGTCCAAAATTTTTAGAGTTCATTTTAATATACCATATTCTATATAATCTTTAATTATTTTACACTATAGTTGGGAAATTCCCGTCCAAAGTTGCCAGTCTTTAAAACAATCTACTATACTCGAAACAAGTACTTATCTGTTATCGTCTTAGTTTCTACATAAGAATGTTGGTTAAAAATTCTTTCACTATTCAGCTAAAATGACTGTGTCGGTTAAACCTGCTATGAAATCTCCCAAGGCTTTATTTATAGAGTGCTCTTAGCTACTAAAATAGCAGGACCAATTAATCAGTTACAGTAGCTTCAGTTTTCAGTTACTGTTGCTTAATTTAGTCACGCTTTTTGTGTTTTATTTTCGTTGGATTTTGGCTGCTACCCAATCGAGATGAAGCCTCACTAAGAGTTTCTTAAAGTATTATTAGTTTATTGTGATCGTTTGATATATGTGGATTTAATAAACAAGGCTAAGATTTCTAATCTCTAGGAAAATCTCGCATTTTTTTTTAATATCCGTTGTCATTTGTTAATACAGAATTATCTTTTGTATTTTGATTAGATAGAACGATTATCTGTTTACGTACAGTTTCAGGTGAGTTGGAATATAATTATGGTCGCTTTAAAACTTTATAGTATACTTCTAGTTTTGGTATTGAATTCTTTTACATGGTGCGTATTAAAATCAGATTAATAATCCATATCAAATTAATGGTAAAACTTTGGTCAAAGAACATTTCAAAAGAGTACTGAAGAATGGATGAAAAGCCAAAAATATCACGAAAGAACGTTTATCGCACACGTATTTTCAGTGGCAAAGCCAACCTAGTTTCAGTACAAAAACATCCTAAAACCGTCGCTCTTGCGCCAAACAGTGATTCAAATGGAAATGAAAATGGAAGTAAAAATAGTACTCTGAAACAAACCACTAGTGGATTGACTAAATATTTGGCAATGGATTGCGAAACTGTGGAGTCGAGTTACAATGACCATATTGACATATTGGCCAGAGTTTCTATAGTCAATGAATATGGAGACTGTATATATGATAAATTTGTCAAACCTTCAGAACAAGTTACAAATTATAAATGTCAAAAGAAAGCCGATTTGTTGAATGGTGAAGAATTTACCGTGGTACAGAAAGAGGTCTCTGCATTGCTAAGAGGCCATATTCTGGTTGGTTACTTGTTGAAGAGACATCTGTCCATATTATTCTTATCACATCCAGTACATGATGTTCGTGATATAGCTAGATTTAAACCTTTTCTGAAGGTAGGTAATATTACTATTGCTCATACACTGTTATTTTTTACCTGCAAATGGTGATGATAATTTAAAATAATAATTATAAAGTCAATTATAAGCATTTGCAGCATAATTAATCTGATACCTGTGTTAAGCGACACTTACTACAGCCAGGTGTTAGATGGGTTGCCCATCATAACATCTAGCCTAGAGCTGACATCCTATGTTATCTATCTAAGGCAAGTAAAATAGTAGCTTACAATTGGCTCAAAGGCTACAGGAATGACTTTAGATAATAATTATTGATTTTAACCTGATGTTGCAAATATAGAATGGAAAAAAACACACCAACTATCACACAAGAAATTTCACTGCCAGAAAAGTCAACCTAGTTTCAGTACTAAGCCGATTTAGAGCCTTTAACTTTATGTCAAATAATGATTTAAATGAGTTTAAAAAAAACAGAAAGCAGTGTATCTAGATTGGTGTTTAAATGACATTTTTATCGCAGTGTAAGACTGGAGATGGTGTTAGACATCTTAATCTGCTACACTAGGCGTGTAGCTTATTTGAGGTAAGGGGATATTGTTGCCAGTAGACATAAAGATTTGTCATAGATTGGTATACTGTTGTGATCCTAGTGTATGTATGTCTATGTTCATTTTTATAAATCAGTAACAAATAGATAATAATCAACGACAGAAGAGGCTATAGTCATCTTAATCTGCAAGGGAAATTAGGCGTACAGTTTAGTTGAGGTAATTGGCTATTGTTTGCCAGTAGACATGTAAAAATTTGGCATAGATTGATATACTGTTGTGATCCTAGTGTATGCTTACGTTCCATTTTAATAAAATAGTAATAAATAGACAAATAATCGATGAATGAAGAGGCTATAGGCATCTTAGTGGTGACTAAGGGGTCATCTTTATGATGAGGTAAGGGGCTATTGTTTGCCAGTAGACATGTAAAAATTTGGCATAGATTGATATACTGTTGTGATCCTAGTGTATGCCTATGTTCCATTTTAATTAAATAGTAATAAATAGACAAATATAATCGATGAATGAAGAGGCTATAGGCATCTTAATGGTGACTAAGGGGTCATCTTTATGGTGAGGAAAGGGGCCATTGTTGCCAGTAGACATATAAAAATTTGGCACAGATTGATATACTGTTGTGGTCCTATGTCCATTTTTATAAATTAGTAACAAATAGACAAATAATCAATGACTGAAGAGGCTTTCACATTTATTACATATAATTGTATACTTATTGACTAAAGATAAACATAGAGTATCCACCTGTACTAGGACAGCATGTTACCTAAGGCCTAATACAGGGGATAATGCCTTATTAGGGGAGGTCTGTACCCCCTGTAATGGGGATGAATATGGACTGGGGATGATAGAATATAGAGTGGCAGCACTGTAAAGGGTTTATACACCAAAAAATTCAATTGTGAATGGAGCGATTGAGATTGTTCACCAATTGTTTGGTGTTCAGTGATTCTAGCATTAGGTTTCCAGATTTTTTATCCACCAACGAAATTTGCTGCCATCTTAGATTGATTTTTTGTGTTAATATGATAGTATTTTTGTCATTTTAGTTTTAGATAGGGAAATAATACTTTGCTTTCAGATTTGAAAGTCTGCAGTTCAAATCTGGGCTGTGACAAAATGTTTTTTTTTCTAATAATCCACTTTTATGTGATTTGGTGGGCATACAAAATAGAGAATGCACCTGCTTAAAATTTGATATTATTTTCCAAAACAGAATATGCCATGGAAATTTAGCATGTTTGGCTGGGATTTGAAAGTATTTGAGTATCAGATTCTAAGATACTGTCACCATAATGGGCAGCATTATATATAATTCGTCTAATTCCACAGTTAACAAAGGGCAAGTCTCTGAAGCGGTTAGCGAAAGATATTTTAGGGATAAATTACCAAAATGGGGAGTACAGTTCAGTGGAGAACGCGCATGCAGCAATGCAACTTTACTGTAATTCAGCAAGTCAGTGGGAAACAGAACTCCAAAAGAGACAACGTCATACCAACCCTAACCAAACTATAGCATCCCACAACCAAATAGATTCAAACAACCGTTTTGAAGATAAGAACATCAAAAAATCACAATACAACAATCAATTTACAAGAAGTTCATCAATTTACAGTTGTGAAAGACAGAACAACATCAAACAAGATTCAGTACAAATTGATACTTTTAATTTGACAAAAACAAGTAATATAGTTGGTGTTGCTAAATTTGAAAATATCCAGACTGAACAGACTGATAAGAAAAAAAGTAATGATACAGATAATCAAATAACAAAGTGTTTGGCAATGGATTGTTTGATGATAGATACAGATAACGATAACTGTAATCCTCCAATTCTAGCCCGTGTTTCCATAGTCAATGTATTTGGAGACTGCATTTATGATAAATTTATTAAACCCAGCAATGAAGTCATAAGAAGTTATAGAAGAATAAGTAACATCAAGGAGGATTTGTTGAACGGTGAAGAATTTACTGTGGCACAGAAAGCAGTGTCGGAATTATTGAAAGGCCGTATCCTGGTCGGTCACTCGGTGAAGAAACATCTGTCCATTATGCTGCTGTCGCACCCAGAAGATGACATTCGTGACGCATCTGAGATTAAAGCATTTGCGGAGGTAAATAATATTGTACATTATCATTTTGTTTAGATTACTGGTTTCTGTTGAAATATTTATGTAAAGAGATTTCTTTAGGCATGGCGGGGAAGAAATTAAGTACGGCAGTAGACTCTAAAAACGCCACGGTTTGTCGTTACGTCAACGCGTAGTTAATTTTTATTTATTACTAGCTTTTGCCGGCGGCTCTGCCCGCGTGAATGGCGGTTTTCCGTTACATGGAAAATCTCAACACAATCATAGATATCTATAAAAAAATCCCTTAACCACTTACTTGACCTCTCGAACCTTAGCGGCGGCTACTGAAACAAGGATCAAGCTGTATCTTCAATTTTACTGCACCGATTTTGATAAAACATGCCGCATTATTCAAGTCAGAATAGTACTTTTTAATACTTTTGAACCTTATAAAATGGCGGCGTCGTGGTTCGCCACTTGACACGTCTCATTGCCCGCGGAGGCGAAATGTGGGCTGCGGATAGCCACTTTGCTACATCAAACGATTGTAGCAGGTGGAAGGAAGTGGTCTCTGCCTACCCTTGTGGGATATCGGCGTGAGTGTATGTATGTATGTATGTATTGTTTTTTTTTAAATATTTGTATGTGGATATATTCTTCCTCATAACATTTTTGCTTGGTAGTCTTCGCAGATTACAGGAGGTGTTAATGAACACCTACTGGTATTGTACACTTCTTCTTCTATTTTCTACACTGGCAATAGCCTGCAAACACGTGCCATTTCTGCCAGTGTCGAGTATTCTATATATTTCACAAGTCATATAATATTTTTTCAAGTTAACAATTAAATATCGGTGTGTCATATTTTATTACTTTTTGAGAGTTTTGAAGTCAATCCGACGAATACTACTTAGTCTAGACAAAATTCCCGCAGGCCTATATTGTGTTGAAAATATACGATCACTTCGCTATGTTAATCACAGTTTTATTCCAATGTTTCAATGTTGTTCACGATTATTGACGATTAATACATAGAACAACACTAAATTTATATATTAAACATCACAATAAACTAATATAAAACGTTAAAATAAAACTTCAAGTGACGCTTCACTCGGGTTGGCGCCAAAATTCCAGACATAAATCATGTGTACTAGTCTTCGATCACTGTTGTAAATAAAGTTTTTTTTTTTTAATAAAGAACATTGCTCTATTGTTAAAAAACCAAACATAATTTCAAACTTTTTAAAGATCAATTCTTTAGATATAGTGGCATTATCAATAAAAAACTACATGAAATGAATGCTGTTGAATCATAATTTAAATTAAGTTTAATAAAATAATTAACTCAGGTTTAATATTTTTACAGACAAAAAGTAGCAAATTGTTTAAACATTTACACAACGCCGTCCTAGACAAAGACATTAAACATGGCGGCCATAATTCTTTGCAAAATGCCCGTGTTGCGATGCAACAATACTGTAACGCGCCTGCACGGCAGTTGGAAATGGAGCTCAGAAAGAAACATCGTCTTAACCAAGCTGTAGCCTCCCATAGCGGCATAGATACGAATGAGCAAAAGCTTTTATCGACCAACAATAATATAGATAAAGGTAAAAAAATACAAGGCAATGGACAAAGCAAAGGAATCTGGACTCCTATTTCAGTTCAAAACAATTTAAAAACACCAAACTTTAATTTTGTCAGTGACAGTGTTACGAATAGTAACGTGACGCAATGCACTGATAAATATAATCGACTAACTAAACGTTTGGCTATGGATTGTGAAGTAGTAAGGTGTATCAGTAAAGATGGCAGTGATTATATGCTCACTCATGTGTCTATAGTCAATGAATTCGGTGATTGCGTTTACGATGAAGATATCAAACCTAGAGATGAAGTTATATGTTATCAACAGGAATCTGTTAGGAATGATTTGTTCAATGGCAAGCAACTTACTGTGGTACAGAAAGAATTGTCCGAATTATTAAAAGGCTGCATTCTGATTGGTTACCACTTAAATAAATATCTGCCCTTATTGAGCCTCACACATCCCAAACAAGATACTCGCGATATAGCTCAATATAAACCGTATAGGAAGGTATGTAATATTTCACAGTATGTTCATTTATTTTACTGTATTCAATAATCAACATGATTCTGATGTATTTAGACCAGTGCTTCTTAAGTGGTCTGTGAACTTCTAGATTTTGCTTTTGCTTGGGTAATTCTAATAAGGTTTCCTAATCTTCCGTGAAGAAGTTTGGGTTATTCTAAAATGTGTCTCATTAAAATCGTCTACAGTGGGCTCTCAAAACCACAAAGAGGCTCAAAGATTTCTACTAGAAACATGGGTGCGTTACTTGTTTCCTGCTAATTGTGAGCTCATCTTTGAGGTTTCCTTCTCATTGCTTACGACAGCTTATAGTTACTCAAGCCACTCCTCCATGGCGTTATGGCTGCTTCAGCAGAAGTCTGCTGTCTTACACCTCGAACCATCATAATCCATGTTGATGATGATACATTGCTATGTAATAATATAATTTACCATAATTATTTGAAAATTTACCAATAAACACTGCTGTGTTTATTGGTAAATTTTCAAATAATTATGGTAAATTTAGTTCGGCAGTGATTGATAAATTGTTTCTCTTTCTTCAGCTAACAAATGCTAAATCTTTGAAGCGGTTAGTCAAAGATATCCTAGGCATAAATATCCAACTTAGGGAGAACAGGACTTTGGAGAATGCACGTTTGGCAATGCAACTCTATTACGCTGCGGCAAGGCACTGGGAAATAGAGAAACAAAAAACTCACCATACCATAGTTCCTCATAACCAAATGGAGGCGTACAAGCCAAGAAAATCGAGCGAACTCAATATGAAGAACGGCCAATACGCAGGAAACTGGAGACATGCAGAACATAACAACAATTTACTTCCTGATTCAGTACAAAACGATTTACAAACTGTAGCAATAGACGGCGATTCATTTAAAGTTCCAATAAGTGCAAATAACGGAGTTGGAAACAGTGATGTGAAAATTAACGCTGATAAAAATAATCACCTAATGGAATGTTTGGCAATAGATTGTGAATTGGTAGACAGTGGAAACGGCCTCATTGTAACTCGGGTTTCTATTGTCAATTATTCCGGAGACTGTGTTTACGATAAATTTGTGAGACCCATAGAGTTTGAAGACTATAGCACAAGCAGTATTGATATCAGGAATGTAGATTTGTTGAACTGTGAAGAATTTAGTGCGATACAGAAGGAGGTGTCCGAATTATTGAGAGGCCGTATTCTCGTTGGACACTTGCTGTTGAAATATCTCAGCTTAATGCGCCTGTCACATCCAAAATGTGATGTTCGTGATATAGCTAAATATATACCATTTAAAAAGGTAAGTAATATTGCTTAAAATTACTAGCTATAACCCGCGGCCCTAACGGTTTAGCATCCTTTATTTGTACATAATTTGTGTATTATATATAACGACAGTCATGGTAGCGTGGCGGATAAATCCTTGTCCCAAATCTGAAAATCAAATGGTCTCGCATTTGATACCCGGCTGGTACGCTAACATTACCATGGCTGCTCTGAATTCGGTCCCAGTTGATGTCTCAACTGCACTGGTCGTTAACAGGAATTGTGGGGGGCTTACATGGATGACGTCACCTGGCGGTCGGTCCTATAGCGGCATGCCTTGTAAAAACAGTAGACCCTGAGACAAAACCAGTAGATGAGTGATAGCGATGATATTGATTCATAGCTTATCTTCATTTTCATTATCCTATCTTATCTTTCTGCTATTCTTGCATGCAACTCCAAAACTGTTTATTGTCCAAACACAAGCACCTTCGAATCGAATGATTTTATATGCATTCGCATTATTCGAATGATTTAACTCGAATTAATTAATTCATGTTATCGACTATGAATAATCGATAATCTATAGTTTCGCATCGCTAATTTATATTTTTATAATGAAAAAAAAAATGTCCGCTAACTATGAAACGTAATCAGTACTGTGGGTAGGTTTATCAAAAATTCAAATCATCATTTTTGCATGTTTTTCATAGAGATTGATAAATCTTCTTTTCTTTGTTTTATTATAATTAATTATATTAAAATATAATTTAAAAAAAAAAGAAGAAAACCATTTAAAAAAAAAAAAAAAAATAGTAATGTTATTATTATGTATGTCAAACAACATAAATCTCGGGCCAATAGTGACCCGAACTTTTATAAAGCATGCATGGGGTCGAAGCTAACACGCAGAGGCCCTTTTGACAATTTAATATATGTAATGTGACACCATCCGACGATTATCACTATGTGCACTATATGAATGTACGCGAGGACAATGCCCGGTCAGTGCAGGGCTGCTATAGGAAAAGGGGACTAAAAATGACTGGGCTATTGGGTTGATATGCTAGTGCACAGGGTACTCAGGACTACGGAGGCGACTATGGCGTCTGCCCGACACATGGTTGAAAACACGGATAAAATGGGCAGACGGTGACTCGCCACTCTAATACATTAATGGGCCCCCGAAACGGTCGCGCGCAAGAAGCGACAAGAGCTACATTAGAAGAGTGACTTAAGGGTGGAGAGATGTCACTGGACTTTAAACTGTACGATCACTTGCACCGTCAGAGGGTCCCATCACGTACCGCCCACTCACCACTTACGTTCCACATCCACCCTCGTGCATAATGCTCTCGCGACTCCACTCTGGACGGCCAATGAAGGCAAGCCTGAGGTGGGGGAGCCTGAGCTCTTCAGTTTTCACTCTAACCGGCGGTAAAGGCAAGCTGGAGATGAAGAACAGGACCTTCACTCGGGATTCTACTTTTTATTATTATTACTGTTTTATTTATTGTGGGTAGGTTTATCAAAGTTTCAAATCATCACTTTTGCATGTTTGCATGGAGTTGCACTTTTGCATGGAGATTGATATATATCTACTTTTCTTTGTTTTATAATTATCATTTTTGTTTTATTTACTGTGGGTATTAAAATTTCAAATCATTATTTTTGCGTGAAGATTGATAAATCTTCTTTTCTTCATCATTATTATTATTTTATTTTACTAACATTAAGTAAATTGTATGTACTAACACACCATGTGCCATGTAGCCTGCAAATAATTTTTTTTCTTTAATGGTTGATGAATTATATTTATACTCTTCCTCAGATAAAAAACTATAGAAATTTAACGCAACTAGCCAAAAGTGTCCTAGGCGTTGACATCGATGATCGTGACTATACTTCTGTGGAGAATGCGCGTATAGCGATGCAATTGTACGGCACCGTGTGCAATTATTGGGAAGTAACGCTCAAGAAGAATCGACGTCTCAGTCAAACCAAAGCGTCCCGTCGGCGAACAGATGAAAAGAAAAAATCGAATAACCAAAAAGTCAAAACTAGTGCAAAACCATCAGTGACCCAAAACCGTCTAGCACGGATAAACCCCAAGCAAATTTCAGCACAAAACAATTTACAAAACTTCAATTTAGCATCGAACGATGATTTATTTGATGTTACAGAAAGTATAAATATAGCAACTACGTCCACTAGTGATGTGAAACAATCGAACGATGAAAATAATCGACTAAAGAAATTTTTGGCGATGGACTGCGAAATGGTAGGGTCAGAAAGTGGCGATATGCTAGCTAGAGTGTCCATAGTCAATGAATATGGAGACTGTATTTACGATAAATTTGTCAAGCCAACAAGAAAAGTTACAGATTATAGAACAGCAGTTAGTGGTGTCAGGGAGGGGGATTTGTTGAATGCTGAAACATTTGCTGTGGTACGGAGAGAGGTGTCTAAACTATTAACTAATAATATTCTGGTTGGTCATTCGTCGACGAAAGATCTCTTTGTATTGCGCCTCTCACACCCAGAACATGACATCCGAGATACATCTATCTACAAACCATTTAAAAAGGTAAATAATATTCTCTTTCTACTGTTTTTATTTGTACTATTCTATGTAAAAAAAAATACAGTCGCCTTGATAGGTTAGTCACAGTTTTATTCCAATGTTTCAATATTGTTCACGATTATTTACGATTAATTAACAAATCAACACCAAATTTATATATTAAACATCACAATAAACTAATATGAAACGTTAAAATGAAACTTCAAGTGATGCTTCACTTTCACATCTTTAGACTAAGTAGCATTATCAATAAAAAAAAACTATATGAAATTAATGCTGTTGAGTGAATAATCATAATTTAAATTAATTTTAATAAAAAAATTAAGTTTAATATTATTAAACTCATCAAATTATTTTAACCGTTACACAACGGCGTCCTAGAAAATGACATTAAACATGGCGGCCGTCGTATTAGTTCTGTTTTTTTCTTTTCTGTATATTATTTCTTGGTGTGATAAATAAATATTGGCGGTAATTCTACTGGTGGGAAATCTCAATATATAAATACGATACATAAATAGATAGATAATGGTGACAATTCTGCGGTAACGGAACTTAACTAAATTTAGTCTCTCCCTATCTTTCTCTAATGGTACTGGCACAGAAGGCAGGGTTACTGTTGTTATGTAAATCAGTTGTCTGTTATAGGCTGATAATTCCATTTAATATTACACAGATAACGAATGGGCGAACGCCATCTTTGAAGCGGTTAGCCAAGGAGATTTTAGGCATAGACATCCAAGATGGCGAGCATAATTCAGTAGAGGATGCATGTGCGGCGATGCAGCTCTATTGCGCCGTGGCTGAAAAGTGGGAAATTACACTCGAAAAGAAACGACATCGTTTCAACTCACTCAACAAAAATTAATCAAAGGCAAATAAATAAGCCAAATAAATCGTGTTCCCAACTTGATGGAAATAACCGGAAACCATGAAACAGTAAATATAATAATAATAGTCAGTCATAATAATGGCCAATACGCAAGAAGCTGTAGTCGTACAAACTCAAATTCATTATTTCGAACGTAGTTTATAATTCCCGCAAGTTGCTTTTACGCTGGAACCTATCGTTTATACGATAGGTTCCAGCCGATATTATTATCGGCGTGACGACAGCAGGAACGAAAATATACAGTTAGCAAATAAATAGTTCTAAAATTAATTACATTTATTAATTAATTTATTATTTACAATGTAATATCGTAATTTTATCAATGTTTTCCTTTTAACATATCAAATATTAATATTTGTACGCATTTGTAATTAATGAGCTTGCACTTCATATCTTATCATTTATTTTAATGACCATAGTATGGCCTGATGATAGGAACCTATCGTTATTTGAACAAATATAACGCAATGTACAAATAATTTTCAACTTTTGATAGATATGAACAAATGGTAAATGTTATCTTAAGCCTTTAACACCGCTAATATGCATAATAATATTCTTGTAATATGGGTTTGGAATAGTTTTCATAATCTATTGTTTCTAATTAATTCCATTAGCAATTTGCGGGGATTATTTTAATGCAGTTAGTACATTCTTAATCTATCGTAATCGATAATACATTACATTAATACCAGACATTACATTAATATGTAATGTCTGGCCGTTGAGAGAATACGTTACTGTCAAATTCATATGACACTTTGAACTGTCAAATAATTCATAAAAAAAATGTGTTTCCTTCTTTTTAGTCTATTGAGTAGCTCAATAAAACATATTTCTTTAAAATACCGACCGAACAAAATCTACAGACACTGTGTACACAACTGTATTAAAATAATATATTAATTAAAACAACAAAAATTAATTTTCACTTTTCAAATAAATATGTATAATTATGGTAATAGTAACAATAATTTTATAATATTGTATTTAATAATGTTTGTAAATATTTGTACGCCACTGCATGTTGGCATAACATAGCGCACTTCAAAACAAAATCCATCTTGTTCTTACTACCTATGTTAAGCAAATAATAAATGAATTGAATTGAATGGGCAAATACATGGGTAGTCGATAGAGCGGGAAAAAAGAAAGACAATATATTTATTGTTTAATTATCAGCCCTTAGAAGTCCAATAATGGACCGGGTCTCCTCTCCTTAAAAAGGAGGAATTCGCCATAATCTTCACGCTCGGCAGGCGTACTGGAGATCGCAGTAGATTGAATAGCAAGATAACCCTGCTGCCCATCACCCTGGCGCACCCCTCAGCCGGTTCTCACAGCAACCACTGGGGAGAGATAGAGTGACGCTATTATTATTTATCGTTTATATACATAAATATACTAAAAACATAATTGGAAATTATTTTTTTATATTATTCTTTATGTATGTGTGTGTGCGCGCGTGCGCGTGCGTGAATATATATATATATATATATATATATATATATATATATATATATATATATATATATATATATATA
>WUAW01011303.1:119456-136016 GCA_017165845.1 Thaumetopoea pityocampa | reverse complement strand
CTTCATTACACTTGCTACAAGCAAAGTGGCTATTCGCAGACCAATTTTCGCCCCCGGGGGAAATGAGACGTATCGGGTGGCGAACCACGACGTCGCCATTTTTATAAAGTTCAAAATTGTTTAAGGTTCAAAATTGTTTTGTATTTTGTTTACGGAGGGAGATGTAGTGTATAACTATATACCTATTTTGTACTGTACTGTAGTCACGTGACTGAGCCTATATAACCAATGTTTAACCACAAATAAAGTACTAGCAATTCGGACATGACTGAGTTTCATTCGTAACGAGTATGTTACATTATACTACGAAAAGGAAGAGGAGCAAGGAATATGGAATTTGGGAAAAGGACTATATGACATAGGATACTACTATCTCGGATATAGGATGAGCAGTAAAGTACTTGACAATTATGGCTCGGAAATAGACGCCGCCCTTGATATTGACGTCAAACCAGCGCGAACTTGGACTCGATATCAGCTAATAATAACGATTCCCGCAGTCACCCTGACACCGTGTTCAACATATAGTTGCAAGGTCAAACGCAAGTTTACGTTGTTTGAATTGCATAACCCATCTACCACTTGACTGAGAGTAAGCGTTGCTTAACCTAAAGCTCCACTGGAATGCTGGTTAACGAATACTCTACAATGCCCCTCTACAACACCAGTTAAGCAGCTAACCATAAATACTTAGTCGTATTTAATTGAATTAATTTATATGAATGTATGAATAATAAAGACATTTAACATAAAGGCCCCAACTCTATCCAAAATCTTAGCCAATTAATTATTGACAACGCATATCATCATGCCTATGTACTAATTTTTGTTCACTCGGGGCCAAAATTTTTATGGGAAATGGGCATTCCCCTTTGCACGTCAGTTTTGGATATAATACATTGTATAATACATTAATATATACATATTTGTAGCACCTGTAAAAGCTATTAATGATGATGTGTTCATAAAAGAGGGGCTTGAATTAATATTAACCCTTGAAAGGTTTTGGTGTATCTTTAGCCAGGTCCCTGGCCAGTACTAACTGAACTGAATATAATTTTTTCTCACAAGGTATCGACTGAGATTAAAATACCATTTCAAAACTAATTGACAAATAATTACGTAAAATATAAATACATTATCTAAACTAATTAAATATATTTACGGGTATAATTATGTAGAAATAAATTAAATGTTAACTTTTAAAACATTAAAAAGATATAGTTAATTAATGTTTATTATAATCAATATTTATTCACCATTCAAAGTTTTCGACATGCCAGTATTAAAAGAATTAATAGTCAAATACCGATATATTTTAATATTATGGGGGTGATTTATCAACCAAATTACTTTCCCCACTCTTCCGTCTACAGGCCGAATGATTTCTAAACAAGGAAAATTAAAGCTAAACAATGGATTAGAAGGGGAAAATTTCAAACCGTGTAAAATAGCATTTACTCTTTAATAATGTCGATTGGCCTTTTTAATAATGTCGATTTGTTGGCTGAATTACTTCCAAATTAAATTCTTTCAGAAATTCATATTTACATAAGTACATATTTATAAATCCTCTGTCTAAAAATAAGCAAATAAGTTTTATTTGAGAAAAGAAAAACTCCAAATATTATTTGAAAAAGAGAAATCCCAAAAATATGAAATAAACGCTTTAATAAGATACTTAAAATTATTACCGTTTTGTATAATCTTTCTTGCGTTTATCTGATTTGTGTTTACTTAATGAAAACTGGGGATTAAAGAGAACATTTGTTTTAATCATCTGCTTCAAACACGCGGAAGCTAAACGCGCCAAACACTATTTTCCGTAACAAAACTCACGCGCGCCGGAAAGTGCCTCGTTTATTTCCCGCCATCCGGCGCCTCGACCAACCGAAATTTGGCGCCTAAAATTCAACCAGCCAATGAGGCAAATGGCCGCCATTTTCAACCAATCATCTACGATCCCGCGCTCTCGCCACCGCGTCATTGTCATATCTCGAAAATTAGTACGGCGGCAGTACAGTGAATAGAACTCGTCCGCAAATCAAATAATTTTCCGTGAAAACACTAAATAAACAGATAACGGTGAGTTATGTAGCTAATTTACTTATGTTCAAGTGTATTTTTTATAATATCGTTGTGTTACTTTGTTTTCATTTCCACATCAAATTTTTTTGCCATGATTAAGTTGTGAGATTGACTATACTAAATGAATAACACAGTAAAAATTATTGATTTTATTATAATCATGAATTTATGTAACATGTAGAATACGTCTCATAAATGTAGACATCACATTTTAATCATTTTTCTATGTAACCGTACCAACAGTCCAACACAAAAATCTAGTCAATCGTGTTTCGGCAAAATGGCGCCCGATGCTCTGTGCTATTAATACATTTTCTATCTCTTTTTATACTAAACAATAAGCGCACGTATGAAAAAGACAGCGATATCTCTGGTGATCACTATAAAATTATGCTGCACACGTAGTAACGAGACACGTCTTCGTTCTTCGTAAACAAGACAATTGCAAGGTTGCCATCATAATATATTTAACTATAATACCCAACATTTCGGGATAGTTAAAAAATAGTAAGGAATGGTATAAAATATCAAATTGTTTAAATAAATTTCGTAGCTCATAGTCATGAAGCTATGTGTAATTTAAGAATTCTTTGTTTTTATTTTCAATATTACAATTATATTCAGTTGTTCTATTTATTAATTGTTATTTATTATTTAACAAACGTATGAAAAAATTAATTTTGGATAAAAATGTCTTATGCATCGTTTTAAATATTATTATTAATTTTATATTCATTTCCGCAGTATGGGATAATTTCTGAATTTCAGAGGACTACTATCAGGATTCATGAACACTATCTAGGTTACGAAAACAAATAACCCAAAGATATCACTACCAGTCCCGTAGATAGCCTAATTTTTTTTACACATCCTAATGTAATAACTGCAGCACCTGACTTAATTCCAGATAACGTTAGGGTTAGGCAGATTTATACCATTTTGAAAATACTCACCGCACTGTCTACAACGAGGTAACCGTATAAAATAATAAATTGATTCTTTCTTAA
This sequence comes from Thaumetopoea pityocampa, assembly GCA_017165845.1. Lineage (NCBI taxonomy): Eukaryota > Metazoa > Arthropoda > Insecta > Lepidoptera > Notodontidae > Thaumetopoea > Thaumetopoea pityocampa. The sequence continues at coordinate 132,921 of WUAW01011303.1, read as the reverse complement.
TTTTTATTTTTGGTAAAATACCATATAAAATCATTAAGTGACCAAAACGTAAACACAAAATTATTAAAAATAGGGACTTATAAATCGGATTAATTTCACATGTTTTGATGTCAGCGCCACACAGCGTCGCAAAGTGGGAAACACTAAAGTCGCTTGCGCCGCGGTTGCTCACCTCGTCCGCGCCACATCGGCGTCGCTCGCATCACGCGCAGTCGGCGTACGTACTTCTATTGAGTAGACGTGTTACGTCACTCATGTCCCGCCGCGTCATTCATTTACGACTTGTTTACACAATATAAACTAACAATACAAAATTCTTATTAGTGCGTGATGAACCAACAAGTAAAATTATTGTGGAATAAATACGTTTGCTTTCATTATAACTGAATATTGACCTTGTTTGCGCTAGGTGAATACAGCGCGGATGCTATACTACCAGTGAAGTGCGTTGCTGCGTTTCGCTGTAGTCTCTATAAGAGATGTCTACGTTGAGTGTGAGGGCGCCCGGTCTGCAGACCACTACGGTGCTGGACACTAGATCATTACGAGTGCGTGGTGTCACCACTTTAGAAAGCGTCAAGAGAAACCTATTTGGTTGTACTGATAGAGAAGAGAATAGAAGATTTGTAGAGAGAGAATTAGCCCGACAGCTAGAGCTTGACAGCCAGAGATGGGGTTTTGACTTCGTGAATGAGAAACCGCTGCCCGGAACTCAGAGATTTGCGTGGCAACTTGTGCCCGCGTCGACCGTACCCGCGGCGTTGAGGAGGTCGCCAATCTCCATCCCCACACCTAAGCCGAGCGCCCCGACTCCAGACATCAAGGTTACAAGCCCCGAAAACACCAAACAGAAGAGAATAACAGGTCAGTGTTCTAGAATCTGTTTCTTTTTTATTAACCTTATCTGTATTTTGGAACAGAAATAATTGTCAGTTCAATACAATTGGAAAATGACTTTTAATATTATCTCAGCAATGAGTAATTTTTTACAATAGTGACACTGTCGCTTATTGACTTTAAATAAATTTTAATCGATAGAGGACCCGCGGCTATAGTATATTTTAAAAGTCTGATTTGCGGGAATTCGACGAATTTCGGGAAGCGAAGCGAGGAGGAGCGTCAGGTTGTTGTAGAAAATGCACGAGCCGAGCGAGCGAAGCGAGCGTGCCGCGGCAGCGGCTGGCGAGTGCCCCTAAATAAATAATAATAAACAAGTGTCGATTGCCCCAAATGGATTTTTTTAAATTTACTATTGCTGTGAGTCCTCTATCGATTAAAATCTGTTTCAAGTCAATAAGCGAAAGTGTCACTATTGTAAAAAATTACTCTGTAATGTTTACAAAATCCGATATTGTTGTGCATTTTTAGGCTCAGGGTATTTATTACGTAAATTTTATGTGAGCGAACTATTTACTACGCTTTAGTCGAGTTCATTTCTAATGACTAAAGGTATTTCACGTACATTAGACGGTCACTCCATGCATTCAAAAACTTACACATGGAAACAAAATAAACGCACTTCACTTTCACAACTTCACTTTTTTTCAAGCTACATGACCTGTTTTAATTATTCTTATAAATCAATCTATGAAAATTCAAATTCAGTCTATCAAAAGACTTCTTATATAACTAAAGTAAATATCGAAGTGAGTTCTTTTTAAACAAAAATATTACATAATAGCTGTGCCCGCGACTCCGTCCGCGTGGGCATTCGGTAAGAGCGAAATTATACATAAATAATTTTCTCCGATCTTAATAAGAATGAATGATTAATGATAGATAGATGAAACAAACACCAAATGTTAGAGGAAGCTTGCCACAATGCAACAGTGAAAACTACATTCAAATCGGTTCAGCCGTTTCTGAGATTAGCGTGCACAAACGCACAGATAAACAGACAAAATTTCTAAAAACTATATTTTTGGCTCCAGTAACATAACTACAAAATGTATGGATGGTTTTTTTTGAAAACATATTTATTGTAAAGACACGGCGCGTTTACGATTTTATTATATGTATAGATAGCACAGTTTAGTAGGGAGGTGCTCAAGGTAATTTTCTTTTAGTCTAATCCGTATAAATTTACTATGTTTATTTCTTAATTATAGTTTTGTTTCTATAATATTCATGTATCTATACATACTATTATAAAATTGTTAAATGTCAAATTTTCAATAATCAAAAATATTTAAAAACAAACTATACAGATTGACTAATTAAGGGCTTCTGAAACCAAATCCGTCGAAGTTTGTTTGTTTGTTTATTTGTTCGAGCTTAAGAAACCAGCGGGTAGATTTTGGTTAAATTATTACGGTCTTAAAGGTACTATTCCGACTTAAATACTGCGGCATGTTTCGTCAAAATCGGTTCAGTAGAATTGAAGATACAGCTTGATACCTGTTTTAGTAGCCGCCGCTAAGGTACGAGGGGTCAAGTAAAAGTGGTTACGTGTTTTTTATATAAATCTATGATTGTGTCGGGATTTCTCATGTTGCTGAAAACCGACATTTACGCGGACGGAGCCGCGGGCAAAAGCTAGTCGTCTTATATAACATACAACTGGAATATCCTGTTGCCTTGTGAATGTTTTTTTTGTACTGGACTCGAACCAATCTAAAGGTTGACACAGTTTGATGCCAACTTTTAGAATGCTATGACAACCAAACATTTTTGTTATTTAATGTTATAAAACACGTTTCAATATATAATTTAAAACAAATGTTCCACTAGGCGCGTTCAGAGTACGTTTTTATATACAGTGCACACTTTTGCGTTGTTTTATGTTATTATCACAAGCATAAAATTGTTATTGGCTTGCATTATCTACATACTAACAACTAGCGACCAGCCCCGGTTTCGCACGAGTGCATTTCACTAATTTTCGTTTAAAATGTACTAAATTAAATAGTACTAATTACTTGTAACTGTGTATTTAGGCGTACAAATGTACGCTCCTATCCACTGGTTAGCGTTTTGTTATTGTTAGTTCATCGTTACGAAAGGTGTGTGAACACGTTTTGTGAATTTTCAACTTGTGATATTATAAAACTTTTTAAATGTTAATTTAAATCCTTAGTTCCCAAAGTGGTCCAGGTGGACCCCCAGGGGTCCATGAGTGACTCGACGGGGGTCTACGTTGGCGTACGCAAATTTTTATAGTTAGATCCTAATCTTCACATTTTTTGTCGAGTTTTGGGAATATGGTAGAAATGTAGCTGCAGGGGGTCTACCGGAACCAACTAAAATTTTGAAAGTGGTTTATGAGAAAAAGAAAGTCTGGGAATCTCTGATTTAAATTATATGCCGCAAAGAATAAATTTTATTTAAATTTGAAGCTAAATGTAATATGTTTAATTGAATAGGATTAATAGTATATCGTTAGTCAATAAAAGATTCGTATATTTCGTCATTTTAAATACGATATTTTAAATAATGTGTAATGGATAGCATAAAAATCTTCTTGTTTCTTCTTTTTATTTGTTTCTTCTTTCTTGTTTCTACTAGGCTAGTGCGCTCTACCACCTAAGACTACATCGCCACTTACCATCAGGTGGGATTGTAGTCAAGTGCTAGCTTTTACAATTAAAAAAAAACCTTCCAGAAGAAATCGCAAATGACGGTAAAATTTGCATCAAAATCCGTTGTGTAATTTAAAAGAACTAAACGGACAAACAGACTGACAGACGTGGAGAGTAACATTGTTTTTTTACTACTTACCTATTTGAGAGATTTCTCGGCAAACATAGTGTTATCACTGCAGCTCGCGGCATAATATCTGGAAACGTTTTTGTTATCAGTTATTTTTTTTTTGTTATGTTATTATTAACCTATAACATAACGAAATAGCGCGGTGTGTTATATAAATAACGTGCGGGTCACATTGCCGTGACATTAAAATTTGGATATTTTTAATCTGTCGGCGCTTCGGTTACGAAGTGCATTTTGTAAACATTGTTTTAATAGTGCATGTTGTTGTTACAGGCATCTGTTGTCTTTTCGTCATTTATTGAAATATTCAAGTTAAACGTAGACCAACTTTACTCCGTTATTGTCTTTATTGATCAAGTTTAGTTATTGGTAATACCTACTTGCTAAGTATGGGTACTCATTTATTGCACACCAATATAACAAACCTTAGAATATATTTATTATTATTTATGTAATATGAGTTCAACAATTTTACAGAGTTTTTACAAACTAGCTTTTGCCCTCTGCTCCGCCCGCTTGAATATCGATTTTCGGTTATATGGGAAATCCCGGATCAATCATAGATTTATATAAAAAGCATCTAATCACTTTTACCTGAGCTCTCGTACCTTAACGGCGGCTACTAAAACAGGGATCAAGTTGTATCTTCAATTCTACTCTGACCGATTCTGATGTAACATGCCGCAGTACGTAAGTCGGATTAGTACCATTAAAACTAATAGTTTGACCAAAATCTACCCGCTGGTTTTGGTGTAAGGCTCGAACAAGCAAACAATCATCGACAGATTTGGTTTCCGAAGCCCTTAATTAGACGATATGATTAGTTTTTTTTTAAATGTCTTTAATTTACAAAATTTGACATTTGACAATTTTATAATATTAAAGATAACGTACATAAACACAGGTCATTGGTGAACGGAATTATTAACGCTTAAATATTACCTACTTACTATACAAAAATAACCAATTGTAACTGTAATCATTATCGCAATATTTATATCGGATGAAATACGTTTTGGTGCCTCGTAACCGTATCTAACACACTCCGAGCGGAAAATAAGTAATATAGATAAGATCGGATTACGTCACAGCTCGTAGGTGAGTGTGTCCCCGCGTAACTCAGTAACTGCGCCGCTGTAATTTTATACAGTCCACGTGAGTGTGCTGGCTCCCGAGACGTAAGGGCGTTTGGTATTTCAGTAATCCTTTACATTAGGTCGTCCCGGGTTCATTGACTTGAAATAAATTTTATACCATAGAGGACCCGTGGCTGTAGTAAATGTTAAAGGTCCCACTTGGCGCAATCAACACTTATTTATTACTATACAATTTATTTAGTGGCGTGTTTCTGCTCATCGTCTGATCATTTTTGGCCATTTATTGTGTTATTTTGCCCTTAACGAACATTTTTACACCCACCAATACAGTAAAATCGTAAGTACCACAATAAACATAGTCGCAATGACAGCTTACATTACGATGTGATTTTAAGAATTTTATTTTATTTTCTCAATAATGGTTGAATTTTGCCAAATGGGAATTTTAAAATTTATTACAGCACACAGTCCTCAATCGATTAAAATTTATCTCAAGACTATAAATCCGGGACGGCCTAATAAAAATAATTACCGATATTATTTCTAAATGTTTTTTTTTTATATAAAAATAGCGGACCACAGTCTCGTTGCTATGATCGTGCACACTAATTCCCACTAATATATATGGAACACGTGTATGGTAGATATTAGAAGAGCGTACACATCAATCTGCTGCTGGGTATGATAATACAACGTATTAATAGCAATGTTGAATGATGATATTACATTTGATTGTAGGTACACACTTAATTATCGCATCCCAAAGTCAAGACTACCAAAACCATTGTACATCTACAGAAATACGAGTTAACGTACAACAACATATACATTAACAATGAAAACAGTAGAAAAACTCATTTTTGCGCTCCTGTAAAATAAGTGCCGAAAGAAAAATTATAATTGAACAAGCGTCCTTTAGTGTTTGTCATTTCTCTATCTATACTATTATAAAATTGTTAAATGTCAAATTTTCAAAAATCAAAGATATTTAATAACAAACTACTCAGATCGACTAATTCAGGGCTTCTGAAACTGAATCAGTCGATGTTTGTTTGTTTGTTCAAGCTTCAGGCCAAAACCAGTGGGTAGATTTTAAGTAAACTGTTACAGTCTTAAAGGTACTATTCCGACTTAATTAATAGGGCATGTTGCATCAAAATCCGTCCGGTAGAATTGAAGATAAGGCTTGATCCCTGTTTTAGTAGCTGCCGCTTTGGTACAAGAGGTCAAGTAAAAGTGGTTCTTAGACTTTTTATATAAATCTATGATTGTGTCGGGATTTTCCATGTAGCGAAAAACCGACATTCACGCGGGCGGAACCGCGGGCAAAAGCTAGTGTGTTATATAAATATGTATCAACGTCGCAACTCGATACTAATAATTAATTGGTCCTGGACGACACGTGGAATAAGACACGTATCATTTTACGCTATGAATTCGTTTTAATTATGATAATACCACCTACGTATATTGTAGTTACTGGCGGTGTAGTTGTTACGGCGGACTTTTCAAAATCTGTAATAATAAATTGTCTCGCCATTTGTAAAATTTTAAACAGATATAGATTTATTTACTGCTAGCTTTTGCCCGCGGCTCCGTTCACCACTCGGTTTTCCGCTACATGGGAAATCCCGACACAATCATAGATTTATATAAAAAGCCTTATAACCATTTTTACTTGACCTCTCGTACCTTAATGGCGGCTTCTAAAACAAGGATCAAGCTGTATCTTCATTTCTACTGAACCGATTTTGATAAAACATGCCGCAGTATTTAAGTCGGAATAGTACCTTTAAGACTGTCAAGAGTTTGACCAAAATCTACCCGATGGTTTTGGTGTAAGGCTCGAACAAGCAAACAATCATCGACAGATTTTGGATGGTTTTTGCGTGAAGCCGAACAAACAAACAACAACGAATTTGGTTTCAGAAGTTCTTAATTAGTCGATCTGGGTAGTTTGTTTTTGAATATTTTTGATTTTTCGAAATTTGACGTTTAACAATTTCATTTAATTAATCTTATAATATATATTTTATAAAATGTATTTAATTTTATAATAGATTTAAAGAAAAGTTGTGAAAACTGACATTTATTTAAAATAGTATTAGAGAGTAATAAAAAAATACAATAGATAATAATATAGTAATAAGTGTTCCATATTCAAACACCAGAATCACTTCTTTCATATTACAAGTTGAATCTTTAATCCTTCGTAATTCTAATGTTGGCACCCTTAAATCAGAATATAATAGGGTTGCCTTGGGACGTTTTTGCACATATTTTTTTGCACACCGAAGGCGTCAAAAGGATCATAAAGGGTACGGTCGAACGTTTATTAAGTTATTCTCTGCCTCATAATTAAAAATTAAGATTTCAGTAATCTTAGTTAATGTTTAATGGTCATTTTTATAAATTTAAGGGGACATTTTTATTAAAGAACATTGTTTGACTGCTTATTAAATTGTTTTTATGGTCTACGCGGCACGCCTGTCAAAATGCAAATGGCATTTAGCGTAATTATTAACACATTCACTGCCTGTCATTCAAATCCGAATGGAACGGTGCCGTTGCAAAAGTACCGCCCACTCGTATCCGAGCGACTAAATTTAACAAAAAAAAAAATATTTTGGTTCCCGGAATTTGAATTTACTCAAATAAATTTATAATACGTTATAAATGGTCTAATTTCATTACAAGAGGATTAATGCGTTGCTTTTCGAATTATGTAAATATCATGTCTGGTTTGTAGGAGCTTTTTCCCAAACCCTAATAGATTCGTCAAATTCGTCCGGTTATACGCGCGTAGGCATCTCTTTTTCGCCCGCCGGTTAATGTATTAAGAGAAAGAAAAAGGAACACTGGTCGTAATTGAGCGGAATGGTTCGGAGATGCGCGTAATCGGCGGGCATGCAGTTACAAAAACTGACCTAGATACGTGTGTTTTGTTTGATACGCGGGCGGCGCGCTGCTAATATGTGCTCGCCAGCGAGCCTCCCGCGCGCGTCCCATTTTAGATTGCACGTGTGGACCGTGGCAAAACTTGTAAACAAATGTTGCGCGCGCACGAATTTATGATTTAAAATTTAAATCTTCATTTAATCGGAACAACCTGTTTGTAATTATCGCTGGACCTTAAATTGTTGCTGTAAATTGTTTTAGACGTACTAATTAAATATTATTATAGTACAACAACAGGCGTAAATTATGTTCTTATAAAATACTAGAGTTCGCCCGCGGCTCCACCCGCGTGAATGTAGGTTTTTACGCTACATGGGAAATCCCGAAACAATCATAGGTATATAAAAAGCCTTAGAACCACTTTTATCACCACCCTGAGAGCTTATTTAACAATATATTACGTTTACGAATTGATGACTGATTGGCACAGTGACAGTGACCCTGTTTTCTGAGTTAAAGAGTCTTAGGTTCGAATGCCGGTAGAGGTAAACTGTGTAATCAGCACAAACATTTGTATCTGAGGCTTGGACGTGTTTATCTATATATGTATTAGTATTTATCTACATAAGTATGTATATCGTTGTCTATTACCCAAGATACAGAAAAAACCTTGATTGGGATTAGACTAATTTCTGCGAAATTGTCCAGAACTTAAAAATAAAATGACAATTTAATTTTACGATTCATATAGTGAATTGAAAGTGTAGAGAATTGAACGGAGAAAGAAAACTTTGTGAGAAAACTTGCATGTCCCCATGGGTGTGTGAAGTCTACCAGCCCGCACTAGGCCAGCGCGGTAGACTACGGCTTAATCCCCCTCCTAATCAGGGGAGGTCCGTGCCCCTGTAGTGGGGATGATTTGGACTGGGGATGATGATGATAGTTGTGAATTGAATAAGCTGTGGAGGCACGCTATATAAATTAATGTGACAACAACAACAACACACACGTTTTTGTGTGTGTTTAGTGACAGCCGCGGGACACAACCAGCGCAGTCGCGTTATTAAGCCTCCCTCATTATGATTTAAGCCTTCGCCATACATTAATTTATATTGTCGGATTGCTGGAGCTCTTCTCGATTAAGAGTCACGAAGGATTCCAAGGCAGATGGGTTCTCTGTCACCAGGACACCTTTTGGACTAGTCCGAAGTTGATGTTCTTCTTAATAGCTAACTCTAAGGATTGCGTATGTCCAGTCCGGAAACCCTTGAGAATACCTCCCGTGTAGAGCAGTACGCCGAAGTGACACGGCTCTGAATATAGGGTCCAGAGATGTATTCAGCTCTTGAAGACACAGTGTAACTGAATATATCATCATCATTCATCATCTCAGCCCAAAGACGTCCACCGCTGAACATAGGCCTCCTCCAATGATTTCCAGAAAGATTGGTTTTGCGCTGCCCTCATCCGGCGGCCTCCCGCGACCTTAACCAGGTCATCGTAGCTGAACATATGATTCAGCGTTAACCTTGCTCCAATCAAACATCGCTTTATTTGAAAGAACAATTGGCTAATAAACGGCCTCTAATACTAACTTACTGCATGGCTTAACAATCAGAACCTGATGTGTACTGATGAGGAACTTGGGAGCGGGGCTCGCAGACCGCCTTATGATAGTGTATTGTAAACATGTAGACCACTCTCGACACAATGTTATGCAATATCATGAAATATTGTGAAATATTTTTAATATAATAATAATCATTGTGTAAGTTGGGCACTTCGAAAAAAAAAATTTTTTTTCATGTATGAGTCTACGGTGACAATAATAGTCGTAACTTTCAATGGACACCTCATAAAATGGGTCAGCGACTCGACACCACCGGGACATTAATAATCTTGATACTCGTGTAAATACGACGACCAAGGGAGTTGCGTCGCAGGTAAACATTCGTAAAAAAAAACGTAATTCTGACATTGTCGCCCACCATTCGAGAAGTTCACCTAGGTTCACGAGAGAAATATTTACAAGATTATTCTTGCTTTATACTACGAGTAGGTCATACGTAATCGGTTTTCCGCGATTCAAATTTATTTCATATTTGTGAACACTTATTTGGCCAAAATAAAATAAGTTATTTTTTTGTTAATCACCAATCTATTTTGTTGTTTTCAACAGCACGAGAAATTTGCTTTACGTTGTTTTACGTGGACTAATATTATTATTGTTGAACAGTGCATATAATATAACCATCACCATCATCATTTGAGCCCGTGGAAGTCCACTGCTGGGCGTGGGCTTCCACCTTCAAAAGGAAGGATTTGCCATAATATCCAAGCTCGGCAGGTGTCTTGGAGATCGCAGTAGATTGCGATTCAATAACAGGATAACAGAGCTGCCCATTATCCTGATTCTTACAGCATTCACGGGACGAGATGGAGTGACGCGATCACTGTGCCGGCGCCGCTTATTAATGTAATGTAATAAATAGCAAATAATATACCGATAGCGAAATTTAAACTGCATTCTCCTTCAATTATATTCAACTTAAAGTAATACGTTGAGTACGGATGGTGGTTCTATAAATAATAATTTTGATAATATGTTCGTATAAAAATAATTTCCTCAATCACAAATGATATACTCATCCGTGTATATTATATTCAAATATTAATACTGATACGCTATCATAACGTTACGAGTGTCGCTGTAGTAATCGGTGTCCTTGTCACACACACACGCCAACAGATAATGCAGATGCGATGACACACCCGCGCCCCGCGCCTCACCGCCCGCCGCGCCCGCGCCACATACTACTCACTATCCACGCATGCGCACACTCGCGCACACAGATTGCAAAATGGCGGCTTTATGTCCGATCGTAGAAATGACATCTCATTACTATTTAAATAGTAAATATATTCACTGATTGATGACCCGATTTGCTAAGTTGTGACCTTGATTTCCAGGTCAATAGGTTCCGGACTTGAATTCCGGTAAAGGCAGACTGTGTGACGAGCACGAATATTTAGTACTCGAATCATTGTTTATCTATAAAAGTATTAGTGCTTATCTATAAGTGTGTGTATTGTTGTCCAGTGCAATAGATACAGGTATCCTAATTTGTGTTTATGTGAGTGAAAGTATATACATATTATAATATAAATATTGCCAGAATATACATATTATTACTATCTATATACCCACGCTGGTATCATAAGAGATTCGGCAAATATATATCATATTAAATTCAAGTGATCGTCTTTGTTTAGTTCCCGAAGTACGTCTTGTGTTCTCAGTCTGAAGAGGCTACTAGTGGTTCTCGTTACGATTCGGACCCATCTTTTGCATATTAGAAGAATTAATTACTTCAAAATTCGTTCTTAGTGTGTTTACAAAAAGTATTAAAAGATAATTTTATTTTATTAGATGTTTAATAAAACAACGTAAGCAAATACGGGTTTACAATATAATATAATTCAATTTAAATTAAATTATGTTTTTGGTTTGTACGTATAATCAACAAAGTTTTTTTACACATGAATCGATACATATGGAGATCGAACAGACAGACCCTTGAATAGCAGCTCGATTATTTTTTTATTAGTTTAGTACGTCGACTTTAATCTATAGTAGCACTCCCATTCAAAGGTAACAAAACCGCTTCGTTTAAAGTATTAAAAAAAAATCCTAATAATGGATCGTATACAAATTTTAATTAAATTTTTATACGTATAACGTCTTGTAACGTATGTATTTGTATATTTATTTTTATTTATGTCAATAAAAAGTGTAATTATTAGTGAAATGTGAATATTTTTGATACTGTTTTCAATCACACCGTACTGATGACAACTTGTTGTACAATTGAAACCCCGGCCCGCTGCGTTCCGAGTGCGCGAAGCTATTAGATTTCAGCAGATGTACACGTTCTAATCGTTTCTAAGAGTTCTCAAACGCTCAAGGGTCCAAATGTGCATTGTCTGAAACTGACCAACCGTACGAGCCAAGTGGGGGGTCCGCGAGACCCGGTCACCCGATTTCTTATTTCCCTATCGTAATTACAACTCGGGCGGTGTCATTGAACCCTGGTATGTTTTCGCTTACGGGAATGTAAGTGGACTAACTGCGGGGCGCCCAATAATTGTATATTTCGATTTGAAGTTCCAAAGTAACAATCGTAGAATGAATTATTTAAGAGTTGCATTTAGTGAAGATGATTGCCTGCTTCCGTTTTGTTTAAATTAAGCGACGCGGATGATAACATTTCAAAATATAATTATTATTAAACTTTAAATTAATTAATTTTAATTATTGTCTTCAAATTTTAGATTCATCTAAACCAGAGGTCCTCAAACTTTTTTGTCTTGTAGACCACTTGTGATGTTTTACACTTTTGGTTACACCCCAAAGCGTAGTTAACATAATTTTTTTGTAAATTTGTTAACTTCATATGTGTTTTTGACAGTTGGCGTGGACCCTTGTAGGTCATCGTCGACCCCTGGGGGTCGATATACACCACTTTGGGTATCAACGATCTAACCTAAAGTAACCAGCTCCATAGTGCCATATAGCGGTACGGGGGGGCATAAACTCGAAACTTAGGTTTTATGGTTTATGGTGACAATAAACAAGGTTTCTTCTACCCTAAGTTGACTTTTTTCCTTAAGGCAAAAAGAAAGTCACTAATATGATAAAATATTGGTGGCTTAGCGCACTAAGCGGGTCGGGTGAAAATACCTGTGTAAGAACTGCTGTCCACTACCGGGCCGGGTATCTGTACCAATTTGAATATATTTGTAATACTGTAATACATTATAAAGTGTCGCTATTTTATAAACTTTTATTGAAATATTTCAATGTATATATGTATTACATATCAAACTCGCAATTTTTCGCGAATTTCGCCCACTACGCCCATCAGTTTGCCCACCCGCCCAAAATGTGTTAATACTCTTGTATTTCACTTCTTCTCTGCCCTCGTATCATCTCTCTGTAGTGAAGGGTCCACTGGCTGTGTGAAGTAGACTGACTGCCGTTCGACATTATATCACGTAGCCTCCACAATCCCTGCGCCGATTAGATCATGCAGACCAGAGGTTCCCAGACTTTTTTTTCTCATAGACCACTTTCAAAATGTAGCCGGTTCCGGTAGACCCCCTGCAGCTACATTTCTACCATATTCCCAAAACTCGACAAAAATGTGAAAATTAGATCTAACTATGGAAATTTGCGTACGCCGACCTAGACTCCCGTCGAGTCTCTCGTGGAGCTTTGGGAGTCCACCTGGACTACTTTGGGAACTAATGATGTAGACACAAAATAGAAACCAATGGGTTTACGTTACTTCCGAAATACTTAAGATGTTTGTACTAAACCAAATATTTATCTGTTAACCCCATCACGGCCTACTCACCCATAACATAATAATTTGTACTATTATATTATACTACATACTATTATATTATTTGTACTATTATATTATTATTATAACATAATAATCTACACTATTATAAAATTGTTAAATGTCAAATTTTTAAAAATCAAAGAAATTTAAAAACAAACTACTCAGATCGGCTAATTAAGGGCTTCTGAAACCGAATCCGTCGATGTTTGTTTGTTTGTTTATTCGAGATTCATGCAAAAACTAGCTGATAGATTTTGGTCAAATTGTTACAGTCTTAATGGTACTAATCCGACTTAAATATTGCGGCTTGTTTCATCAAAATCGGTCCAGTAGAATTGAAAATACAGCTTGATA
>WUAW01011303.1:91848-107454 GCA_017165845.1 Thaumetopoea pityocampa | reverse complement strand
ACTACCGAAGAATTGGGGTAGGCAGAGACCACTTCTTTCCACTTGCTACGAGCAAAGTGGCTATCCGTAGCACACTTTGCCACCGCGGGAAACAAGACGTCGATAACGGCGGGCTCTCTTTAATACCTTAGTCTGTTCGCGATCACGGTTGCTGATACAACCCATTCGAAACGATCTAGTTCCGCTAAATAAATACGTCACTTATAGAACAGATCAAGTATTTTTTAGTCCCTCTGAGTAAGCAATATGTGGCTCAACGATTACTTCTCTGTAGCAATTTTTACACGATGTAAGACAATAATAACCATTAAAATAGCCAGTCTCACTCCTTCAGGACTGCTCTTCGGAGATCCTTCTTCTCCCGATCGACAGTGCCTATATCAAGCTTACGACTCTGGACAGCCTACTTCTAGTTGCACCATCATGCAGATACAAAGCAAGGGTCCTCGTCTCCCACGTGCCACGAGAACATCCCCATGACATAGTCAAGTCGACTTAAGTCCGAGCTATTATTGCAGGGGCTGTGGCTGATATTGATATGTTTCGAGGGTAGATGTCACACCTATCCTCGTGGGTGCAACAATATGAAGGCTACCATGCCAAAAGACAGGAGCATTAACCTGATTCAACAAACGTCTAATGCGATCTTACAATGCCTTCCAAAATCCGAAGTCCGTGCCGGAGACGCCAAATCCCCCTGTTTAGGGGGAGGCCAAATCCCCCTGTTTAGGGGGAGGCCAAATCCCCAAATCCCCCTGTTTAGTTACGATGATATTGGTAAACAACATAAATGCATGTGTATCGCCTTTCGTATCGCATAGTCAACATTAAAACTAGTGTCAAAATAGGGCCCCGCGAGTGTGTGCGCGACCGGGTCCAGATAAGCGGATCGGCCTTGGACCAATTCGATAACGTTTATGGAGCAGCCGCGGCGATTGGACCACTTGCGCACTGTGGCTATTTGCGTGGGAACTATACCTTGGAACAATTGATCCATTCACGCATTCACCGCCGGCCGAAGAGAGGTGCCCGCGTGAAATTAACTGCACAAATTATATTCATCACAGATCACATTCAATGAACCGAACTTTATCACCGCGATTCAGACTTATGATAAAGTCGTCATTGGAGAGATACGCCATCTGTTAAGGATATGTGGTAAAATGTAGCGAGCGCATCGCCACAGAAATTTACAGAAACCTTATAAGTTTCCCGAATATAAAATTATCTGTGCAGTGACCGGTGAATCATATCGATTGCTTCATAAACGGACCAACGAACAGTGTCGTACGAGTGCAGCGCAGACGGCCAACCTGACGCGTACATCTCACGCGCGGACGTCCCTCCGCTGCGTTGCTCACCTGATAAATAAACATTAGCGCCGCTGGACCGCGCCATCTCGTCACTAAACTCCAGGTGATACAAATCAATATGCAAATTAGGCGTGGCCGACTGTAGATGCACTGGGCGTGACACCCCGTCGCCGGGGGGAGCGTGGGTACAGACGACCGTCCGCACACCGGGTATCACGGGGTGGGCTGATCACACGACATTTTAATGTATTAGGCCTCGATACGTTGCGTCTTTATATTATAGTAGCTTTTGCCCGCGGCTCTACCCGCGTGAATGTCGGTTTTCAGCTATATGAGATATCCCGAAACAATCATAGATTTATATAAACAGCCTTAGAACCACTTTTACTTAACCTCTCGTCCCTTAGCGGGACTAAGGTTTTTTTATATAAATCTATAATTATGTCGGGATTTTCCATGTAGCAGAAAACCGACATTCAGGCGGACGGAGCCGCGGGCAAAAGCTAGATAAAACTAACGATTAAAAAAGAAACTGAACATGGAAGCGAGGCTGCGGCGATAACTATTCCGAAGTATGAACGACAAAAATTTATTTATTTAAAAAAAAAATATACGCGTATGTCTCGATGAGCGACTGTTACGAGTCGCGTGGGCGACGCGCTAGTTGTCCTACCGACAGCGGCTTTAAAATCAACAACTTGTTGAATAAAACCACCGATTTCACCATCGTATGCGTGTAAGTCGGACTTAAGCAAATAATCTTAAATGTCAACCCTCTGACGCACAGTAAACAGATCTTCACGATCGACAAACCCTTGAACTTCTAAATGTTTGAATGATAATGTTTGTACAAGACGCGGCGTGCTCATGAATAACCAGCGGTCAATGCGTGGGAGTGCGTGTTGCGGTGCACGCCCAGCGCGGCGTTACAACTCACCTTCCTATGATTTCGTGTACCGTGTAGCTACATAACTTCATATCTTTCGACTGCCACAATATTTTCACGATCTTCTCTATATAAAGATTGTTTGGAAGAAATAGCAGTCTCCAAAAAGATTTTCCAACGTACAGTTTATACATACATACATAGTCACAGCTGTATATTTTTTAAATTATATAACTTTTTGACTGGTAGACTTAATGCCAGGGGCATTCGCCCTAGGCATTAAACCAGCCTTTACATATATAATGTATGAAATGTAAATAAATAAATGAATAAAATAACTTAGTAATGTCATAATAGTGTATTTTAACTACGTGTAAACCCCTGATTTTTTTTTATAAAAAAAGTAGGTTTTACTTTAATGAGCTTATTATAATATCAACTATATTTGGGCTTAGTCGCAAGCGCCATGGTCACGAATAAACTCGTCTCTCAATAATATCCCGTGTACTGTAAATTTTTTGAAGTGATACTCGTATATAAAAGTTAAACAGTGATAGCATGGCAAGTCTTAGACCTCGCAATAAATAACAAATAATCCATAATAATACATAATATCCAATCCAAAATGACCCCGATTTTTTGTAGTCGTCTGCTTATTAATGATATCAGATGGTGAAGGAAATATAAAGCGTCCTGAGGAAACCTGTGAACGAAGATATAACACGGCGACGTGTGCAGTAACCGTGGTATTAACAATCGAGTCACTCGTCAAAATATCAGGCTCACAAAAAAAAATTCAATTTATTTATATTATTTTCTACTGCGTCAAGAGGCTATAAATTTACTTCGATACGAATAAGGACCAATGTTAGGGGTGATGTCTGCGGCGCAGGAGCGCGTCGCTCGAGCACCGCTCGACGGCGCGCCGGGACCCCTGACACCGGCCGCATGCACCACGTGTGAACTTTCGAACTGGGACACAATTCGATTGTGTGATCCCTCTGTCAACGCGACACCTCATTCTTCGCGGTCGTTCAAGTGTTCCAAATGTGCCCGTAACAGAACATGCATCAACATTTCCCTCGCAATGATGGATAGTGTCCGATGAATGAGAATCCATGTTAATACCAAATTGTAATGCTAATTCGTTATGATCATTGGGCTTTGAGTACCTACAACTGTATAAATAGTGAATATTGTTAATTTTATTTTAATAGTGGACTCGACTGGGTCAGTTCAGAAATGGGCTCTCTGGGATTTGACCGTGAAATAGTACATTTCAATTTTTAGTTTTAAAACAAATTCAAACTGTTACACACCGCCTACGTTTAATACGGTGAGTTAAAATTAGATTAAAAATATAAGTAGTGTTATTTATTTATTAACAAGCCTTTGTCTTTCATATGCATGACAAGAAATAAACGTAACTTACAAACTGTGACGGAACTGTTATATGCCAGACCATAGCTTTTTGTTGGAGCAGAAGTACATTACTTTGGACCAGATCATCATGGTCGTCGTCAGCTCGTGGAAGCCCACCGCTGGGCGCAGGCCCTTACTTTAAAAAAGGGAATTCTCGTAACTTCTACGCTTGGCAGGCGGCCCTGAGATCGCAGTAGATTTTGATTGAATAACAGGATAATGCTGCGGCTCGTTATCCTTACCTTATTTGATTCTCACAGCATCTAGGTAGACCTAGATGTTGTGAGCCGCGATGCGGGGCCGCTTGCTAAGCGGAGAAGTTACGACAATTCCCTTTTCTAAATGGAGTGTTACTATCATTATGCCGGCACCACACAGCATATAATGACATCATATATAATATTCGTTACAATAGAACAAATTCTCATTAAATAATTTTCTACTTCATATAAAAAAATTAAACATCAATGAGATAAAAAAATGAATCGTAGTAAAAGTGCGCAACAGTCTGTATAAAGATTTTTAGTTAAATATCGAAAGGCGTGCGCATTGTGCAGCATCATTAAGATCGAGGTCGATTGGATGCACCTCCATGCTAAGTTGTCCAAGCAACAGATAAATTCACGATAACGAAACGTTGAGAGTGCGCCGGCGCCGGTCGCCGTTATAACGGCGCATAGTTCATACCCGACCGCAGACCATTGTTTTTATTTCCGCAACTAGGAAACTAAACCAACGACAGTATCTTTAAAGCGACTAAATATCATAAAATCAAACAATATAAAAATATAATTTAGTCAGATAACTGTACAATTTTAAGTGACTATTGTGATACTATCTATATTATACTATTACTAGCTTTTGCCCGCGGCTCCGCCCGCGTAAATGTCGGCTTTCTGCTACATGGGAAATCTCGACACAATCATAGAAATAAAACAATGTATTTAAATAAATTTACTAACTGTTATAGACCCACAAGTAACAATAATAATAGGAGGTTGAATAAATCGACGTAGGTATTTTGCATGGCGGCCTAATCAATTATATATTTTAATAATTAACGTTTAAATTAATGGAAATTGCGAACTACATTTAATGGTTTCAAACAAGCAAATTATACACTTCACCGAAATAACCTTGCAACGGCAGCCATTACAATATTATTAATTTTTTCAAGGTTAGGACGGCACAAGGTGACACAACTATTTTCAGTTATACAAAATATATATTTATTTTAATAATGAAAAGGAAGACAATTTTACGATCTGCTTTGACAAATAAACCTTTCTGAACATCTGGACTGACAGATGTCAAGATGTAGCCTATTAAAATGGTCCTACCTATACAAGTACTTGTACAGTGAGGCCATTATGTTCAGACTACAAGAACATTTTTACACTCTAAGGTTTGCTGGAATTAAACTCAATTTTTGAGTTAAGCTCGCCATTGTATAATTTATTTCTTCTTTTTTTTACAAATGTTATTGTCTGTGTACAATAAAAAATAAATAAATAAGAAAAGACATAAACATCGTAATATTTTAAAAACCTTGACATTTGACTGATTAGTGAATAACGTACAGAATCCAAAAAAGTATTAAATGGAAACCACCGCAGTAAAAATACCGTATTGTGAAGCGTACGCGCATATTTCACAGTATTATTGTTGATAATATTACCGGTATAGAGTTACAATCTAAATTTTAGATCTGTTTGTGTACGCGCAGGTACGAGAGTTGAATCGTATAATAGAACTAATTGTGTGTGAACGTATTCATAGTGTGCGCCGAATTATGAATATTTATGATAATTAGGTAATATTTAACACCGGTAGAACGTGATGATTGACAGACCAACGTGCAGATGCAGTTGACCGTTGAGATCTGGTGACAACTTGGAGTGGCCAACACAACTCTATTGTATTTGAGAAAGTACAAAAGAAAATGAAAGTAATAGGAATAAATAAGGTGGTGAGAATCAGTATTATTTTAAACTTATAAATTAAGTTACTTTACAAGTCTTATCAATACTGAAAGGTATAACAATTTATAAAGAAGATATATATAATAAATAATCAAGTATATATATAGTAAAGTAGAATACTAAGCATATATTTTTTTGCTTTAAATAAAGTTAAAATGCCAATGTAAAATATCAACTAAATGATGTTTCATTTACTTAAATATTTACAATAAATACTGTCAAGAATTTTTTTTTTTTGAAATGATAATTACTGTTGACTGCATATGTCTTTACTGCGTACTGTACAAGGACAGAATTTTCAAGTAACATATAATTGTTTTTGTCTACCTCCATGCGTTAACAGCTTGACTGACTTGACTTGACTGCACGAATGGCANNNNCGTCCACTGCGCTGTCGAGTGTTGTGGGTTCGATCCCCACACGGGACAACAACTTTGTGTGAACCATAAATCGTTGTTTCGAGTCTGGGTGTTCTGTGTTCTCGTTATTTGAATGTTTGTAAAGTTCCCGCGACACAGGAATTAATCCTAATGCCGGAGGAGTCTAAAAAAAAGACTAAAGTATTTTTTTTATTTAAATTTTATTATATTTTCGTAACGTACCTCCGGCTAATTGAAAATCCTCCTGAAGTGTTTATTATGGGCTCTTGTAAAAGGCACTTTGCCTCGTCTCATTTTTAAATAGTACCTAATCGTAGTTAATCTAACAAAAATAATAGTCGACCCCTGAGTTACTGCGTGTGGGTCAACACAGTACTTAACGTGTGAACGAGACATGGTTAAGAACTGAAGTGTTGACTGATATAGTACTAACGAGTATTTATTGAAAGATATTTCATTCAAACGGGTACCGTAGCGAACACGTTCGTCGCCTCAACAAAACGTGTCCTTACATCACCAGGCTCACGTGTGGCAACGTCACGATTGTGAAGGCTGAGAGAAAAGAATTGCGACGCGTACCAAGGCCCGAGGCGGCCGACCATAAGTTGCCACACGGACTAGATAAGGCAAGTGCCGTTAGAGGCCGCCAAGGGTTGCCTACCGTGTCGACTTTAGACAAATGCCGTTAGAGGCCGCCAAGGGTTGCCGAGTCGGCCTTAGACTAACGGTTGTATGACCACGCGGACCTCAGTTCAGTCGCACCTTGTATTTTTTTTTTAATTATAATTATTACTTAACCTATTCGTAACCGATTGCACACCGTGTATGCAATAATAATAATGTGCAGTCATCTTATTTATGCGAATTCACTTACGAACTGGGTGATTTCCATAGTAAACACATTTTTTTTTATTATAATGAACAATGTTTAGAAAAAAAAGTTTCTTGGACTGTCTTTGAAAAAAAAATCGCCGTCTCGAATCGCACCATTTTTCTGTATCACCTTAATTGATGTCCTTAATTTGTTCGGTGCAGTGGACGAGGACACATCAAATCATGAGTAACTCTTAAAAATAATCGTATGGTCGGCATTTTCTTTGAATGAATGAATGAATGCTTCATTTGCTAATATCATAGGTTACACACAGGTTCTTACATTAAATTCAGATCTACTATGATTATGAAAAATTGGTCGTGCAAATATTTAAAAAATAATATAAAAAAAATTATAAATATGTGACATGTAAAAAAATTACATATTTTTACGATAATCAACAATTCATTTCACAATACTTATCAGTGAACAAATTACTAAATTAGTATTGCCATCCAACATGGTGATGCGGCTTGCGTTTTGGGCACTATAATGCGATATGATATATACATTCTAGTTGATTAACGTTTTAGTGTCATCAATTCTGATCTAAAAGATTAATAAATTTACACGTTATTAGTATTGGTCTTAGTAATTACTGCTTTCAAACACTTTATAAGTGACGTTTACTAATAACACCAGTTTAAGCGGAGGAACGAACTTACAGTTAATATTTTAAATAAGTATTATATCTAAATATCGTATATAGCGTAGTCCTGTTATTAAATATACATTTATCTCAGCTCTATTATATTAAAAATATATACTATTTGCGACGTACTACTGATTTAAGAGACTCCATTTAAATAAGTTGCAAAATTAAAACGTATCGTGTAGGTCATTGCACTCTGTTGGTTAAATTAAAAATAGATGTAAGTAAAACAGTTAAGCCGTACCCGAAACACCAGAAGCTAACAAACTAATTAATGTCAATGACTCAATTAAACAAACAGAGTTTAGTTGGTTTTTCACTAAAATTTTAAACAATAAAGGCAATGTTAGATTTGCGGAGCGGCTTTCCGCATCCTTGTGTCTGGCTGAGCGGCGCGGGCGCATCGGGGTCGTCGACCCCGCGTCGCTGGGTGTTATTGAACGTACCATAACAACACGCACACACGCACATAAACACCCAATATTCACAGATTCGCGTGTCTATGTGTTCAATATTTATTGTGTAACCACTGAACTTAAAGCTAAAGTTTAAGAGTTCATTATGAATGTTTTAATGATATGGGGATCAAGTGAAAGTGAATATCACTTTTTAATCATTATTCGACTATAGTTATGAACGCTAAACATAGGTCTCCCCCATAAAAGACTTTGCTGTAATCCACGCTTGGTTTTGGAAATTGCAGTAGATGTCCCTTGATCCATGGGAAAATATCCTGAAGTGTTCGGTAACGGTTCTTCCGATCCCGACGGGTGGAGATGAAGCGACGCCATGATGGTGTCCTCTTTAAAGAATCTATTTTTATAAATGAATAAAAAGTAATGATTAGTGATGGGTGAAACCAATGAAAGTGAAGTGTTTATAGCGAGACGATTATGACCCATGATGACGTCGATGATTACGTCACCAGCTATATGGTCGAAGTGTGCCAGGAGTGGCAGTATCGGAAGAGGGAAGATCTTCTGACCAGACGGGTGTTGTTGTGTTGTCTGCTGGGGCGTGCCACCGCCCCGACGGTTGATGTTGGGTTGCTGTATCTACGCTAAGTTACTATTAATTTTCGTTAGCGTACTTCAGAATTCTAATGTCGCCATCTGTTGAACATGCGCGGTACCGCGTAGTGCAGTGGTGGTCAAAGTACTCATTGTACTACAACACATACTCGTATTTTTCATAACTTGTCGGGCACTTATAATGTTATGTTATTTATTACATTTTACTAGCCGATTAAATAACGGAATGGGAATGAGTGATGAAATGATTGATCAAACTAGCGACATGCTTTTACATGGAGATCGATAATAATTTTTTTTCTTGTCTTAACTTCGTCTTTGTATTTTAAAATTTTTTCAGATTTTTTAAATTTTATTCATTAAATAGACCGCTGAGTGATTCGACGTCAACTTTCTAAAAAGTAATGAGTTTCAATATTACAAAAAGTACATTAATTATAATATTTTAAATTTTGTACAGTGGCATGAACCTACTGGCCACGAACATGATTGTGCACTTTCATCTGAACAATGTCCAATGTGTGAGCTGAGAGAAAGTTTAGAAAGTAATCAAAAACAAGTGAGGCCGTTGGAATTAAAATGTGTGCGCCGGCCTGCCGGGCGTTACCACAAGCAGCGCGCGCGCACAGTACACAAAGCGTTGGAGTAACGCTGTCGTGGGAATTACTCCTCTGGTGCAGTGACCCAAAGTGATTCTTGGCCTCCGAGACCAGAGGTCGCCAATGTTGCCGATGTTGCGCTGCCTGCTGCCAGTCAGTAATCTGCCACTCTCGCAGGTCAGCCCCCGCAGCGACCTTCAGCGGTATCTGGGCTAACCAGCGACCATTCATGGTTCCAACACATACTTTTCTGACACTGCGATCCTCTTCCATCCTTTCCAGGCCCATCCAGCGGAGTCTATGGACTTTGGCTTCTCCTATGACATTTTTGATATTTTTGTAAACGCTACAGCTCCCTTCTTTTTGGGTTGGACCCAGAATCTTCCTCATGATTTCTTTTTCTACTACTAAAAGTTTCTTCTCTTTGAACGCAAGTAGCCAAGCCTCGCTGCCGTACATCGCTGTGTGGCGTCAAGTAAATATAAGGTACATATCTCACTCACACGATGAAAAATGGATAGAGATGAAACCAGTCTTGATTTTAAATAAACATAAATTTATGTATATTTCGTTTACTAGGATAAATTTATGTCTATCTCTATTTACTAGGTATGTGTGTAAAAAAATTAAAAAATTAAACACATGTTCGAATTTAACCATAATATACTCATTATTTTATGCAGTTCTAATTGGTTAGACAAAGATAGTTTGATAGATATTTGGCATTTTTTTTTAAATTAACGGTACAACACTTATTGTTGAAGTACAATAACAAAAATTCCATGCAACCGCTGTTAGCCGCATGATAATTGAAATATTAAGTCGCTACTCGTTGCGTCACGACAAAACGCACAGCGTGCTCGCCGCCTAAAGCGCCCGAGCGCGGCCGCAGTAGCTCAAGTTAACGGTACCTTTCGCGAAGCCTCATTCTAAATTCAAATGGGTGTGCGCGTACGCACACTATTAACAAACAAGTGTGTTGTGATCGAGTACTTGTCGCGGGCCTCGCGTCGGTGCACCGGCCGCCGTCCATGTAACTCGTACATAGTGCAGTTATCTAAACACGTCTCAGTCGTTGTAATATCTCTAAATGTCTATAAGACAACTACCGTATTTTCGTGCAGTCCTCTAACTATAGGGAAACAGAACCTCGTTTTTTTTGCTAAGTGAAGACGCCTGCCGTATTTCACCGCACAGAGGGCTCGGATACGTCACTTATATGGCTCTCACACCCGGCGACACCTTTCCGCGTCCTCTATCACGGGCTTTACCTTGGCACAGCATTGGCGTGAATTGGGTGGGCTGGTTGTATTTTATAATATAAATACAGACCACTCCTTGTTGTACAGCTGAAAGTGTTAGCTCCCAAGCTTTGGACACTTTCCAAGGCTGTGAAGAATGCACGCATCCTCGGGCGACTTTTGGACTTCGGAGTACGCTCCCTTTCACCTGCAAGCTGATTGCCTCACAGCATATTTCTACAATTAACTGCTAACTATTGCCCGAGAGTTCGCTCGCGCGGTACTTTCTTATTACCTATTCCTGTTAAAGGCCCCACAATCTGTTCAGACGTGATTGTTTGATTGTGTCACAGACATTGTAAAGTTTCGCATCCATAATATCGTTGTGAAGTGTAGTGATAAGCTATCAGTGACTATCATCGGTGCGTGGTCCTTGTTTACACACAAAATGTTGCGCAACGACATTATCAAATGTGTACAAGCACAACACGCGAACGGACACCAGCAGATCCGCAGTCGGAGCGCTAGATGTGGTCAGTCGCAGACGAGGGTCGGCGACCCGCCGTCAAACTTCTAAAAGGTATTAGTGCGTTACAACAAACTTCTAAAAGGTATTAGTACGCAACAGTTGTGTAGACTACCGTTCCGCCGGCCGCGCGTTACCGCGGTACGTTCCGTAATCGGTGCGAATTTGTCCCGCGCGACGAGCTATCCGAACGGTAATCGGCTAACCCAATTCATTATCTCAGAACCTGTCGCAGGCGGCTGTAATCTATTACCACCTTTACTCGAATACAATAAGAAAATGCAAATTAAATTTTATCGCAATTCTAAAAAGCCAACAACAAATTTAATTGTAGGATGTTTAAATTACAATTTTTATTTTCTGCTGTGAGGTGTGCTGGGGGTTTTTCATAATGTTACACATGAAGCCCCGTGCTAAAGAAAAATTCCCAGCGCCCTCCAGTGGATTTTGCGTCAAATCAACTAAATAATTATAACTTGTATGAAAATAACATGAAAAATATTTGTTTAACCTAATAATTTTGATATTACAATTATTAATATTAATTTCGATTACACCTATATAAAGTTAGCACACGTGTTATTTACTAACTATCACTGATAACGTCGGCAAACGAACAGACATACAAGAGGTCACTGTTATGTGTACGGCAAGTACGCTACCTACATTGCGACGTTTTGTATATTTTAAGGAAAACTGACATTATATTAACGTATCTTTAAAAAGTATATAAATAACAATATTATAAAGAGCGTGACAAAGTAATTATGATCTTACACAGCAAATGAACAATGTCCTGTCCAAAAATTTTAAATTACGACATATTAGTAACAAAATGCTTCAACATTAATGAATCTGCATTTAGTTACAATTAATTTTGACACTGAAGTATACACTAACACGATTATTCTAGCAATGGCGTGTTAATATCCACACATAATTGAGGAACTAACAATTTACAAAAAAAAAATAGTAAAAGTAGGGTATCAAAAATTGTTAACCACTAAAAGCCTGTAAATAAAGGCATCGTTTGCACGCAGGCATGCGTCGTGAACTGTGTTTTATGGAAACCGAGTTTACAAACAAACAAAGTTCGTCGCACCCGCGCCGCTTGGTACGAGTCGGGTGCGCCGCCAAAACGCTTGGAGGACGCGGACGGGTGGGGTCGTTGCACCTTTTCGTGGATCAGCGGAGAAAACTACGGCACCACAGTTTTCTTTGGTTAACAAAATAGTTATAATAAACTAGTCGCTTAATAACAATTTTATATAGCTGTTAGCGACATAAAATATTGGCCGCTGAAAGTGTAAAATTTTATTTCAATATACCGTTAACGAATCGTATAAACATTTCTTTAATAAGTTTTCGTTTTGTCATATTGCTTTGCCTTGCCGTGGACCAAATGAAAAATTACGAAAATTTACATTTCAAGTACCTCCTATGAATACCTTATTATCTATTGTTTTGGTAAATTTAAAATTTTCTTTTCACGAAATGTGAATTGCCGTTGGCCGCAGAATAATTGTTGTCTTAAACTCTAACCGTTGCCTTAGAGGCAGAGTGGAGGGAGCCCGAGTGGCACAAGGGCAAGTCGAGAGAGGCTCGAGTCTCGGCTGGGGCAGTCGCAGGAGGGGGCTCAACTCATGGCCGCCATAGCCACGATAGCCGTATACTGAAAAACATGGTGTATTTATATACACCATACTGTTGTGTATAAGATCTTATCTGTGATTTGCCTTTCCTGTCCAGTTCCTTCGGACATTCTGGACATACATATTATCAAATCATCAAACATATTGCCGATTGGGAGTCCACGACCATTTATGAGTCCGTTCTAACTTTACATTTTTTAGGAATTTTACCATAAAATATAATAGTGTACTTAATTTTCTTACAGTGAATTCATATACGGCTCATAGTACATATTGCGATTAACGTAACAGTTATATATAAACAACAGTAATATTAGATCAGCGATCCTGAAATTACAATTACAACAAGAAACCACATTCGGAGCGCCACTGCCGTTCGTTAAATGAAATAGGTGCGAGTGACAATTCACTGTGTCCAATTGCGTACGAAATGTTTATTGATCTTAATTAGTGCGAGCCACAGATTGGTGGCCAGCTGCTACTGTGTACCAGGGACTGCCTGACAGCCTGCGCCTTCTCCATAAAAGGGAGGTGTTTGTCGTTCGCCTATACGTTGGAGGCCGCACTGGATGTTAGTTCAGTTGCAGGAGAACGCTGCTGGCTATCACCTGTCACACCGGCCACGGGATAGAATGCTAATACGCGTGACACCAACCGATTAATTTCTGAAAAGTTTTTGTTTTTGAAAGAGACAATTGTGTGAATTGTCTCTTTCTGAAATTTATGTAAAAATTAAATATCAAAATTATATCGAAAATAATAAAATGAATCGAAAATAAAATATTAAATAGATGCTATTTATATTAACATACAAGGGACTCCGCCAGGATATTGTGTCCGACACGGACAATTTTAAATCTCACCGGACAGTGTTGTCTTCGTCGATGTTTTGCGAGTGACAGTCGTTAGAATAAGTCTGCTTGGTTTCTATTTACACAGTGAACGTACGGCATCAATGTAATACATATCGACGCTAGAAAGCATAAACGTACTAACCCGCAAATCCAAAATTGTTCACCAGAGCATACCATTCAACGTAGTTTATTTTACTGATTCCAATGATGTAAGAAAAAGACACTAATTTGTCACTTACTACGTTTTTGCTTTCCAACGTCGATATATACTCTGTGGTAAAAATTAAACGAGTTTAAGAATTTGCTTTATCACTGTTATAATTTATAATACTTTTTATCACTTTCACTTATATACTGATAAAAACATTCTGCACCTATATCAGACATGAATTTTTGACGACAATATAAAATAATCAATTTTTAAAAGATAATTCGGTAATTTCAAATACAATTGTAAATTAAATTAACTATAACAGTACTGACTATAGACTCATTAATGAAATTACAAGCCGCTATAAAATATTACTATGTAATTAATTATTATCGCAGTGTCGAAAATCATCGTGATCAGGTATCGTGTTGCGTGATTTAACGGGACACGACTAAAACTATTTGAAGTCAGCTAAAGGAAGCGAATATTAAAATAACTGTTTCTGTCGCAAGTACCGGAAATTGCTTTGTCGTTAGTGTTAATTTAGTGTACCGACACTGATAGAGATGCCGCAAGACAGGTTTTATCTTTCATCTCGTTCTCACATAATCAATGTTGCCAAAAGACTATCAATCAAGCGGAGATGGGGCCTTTCGGACAGGCGCGTAATGTGATATTATGATTCATAAAACAATTCAATTTGTATATTTTATTTGCTTCCTTCTTTGCTCTATTTGTTGTGATCGTCCTAAATAAATGCATTCTCCTTCTTTCTTTCTTTCAAAATTACATGAATACAAATCAACTAGTCCACATGATCAAGTATTTATTTCACACTAGGACTTTCCCACTCGGACAACGATATCTTTGCAGTATAATAAAATCGTAACTGGTGAACCGCTAAACATCTTAATTGCTTTCTGTAATATTATACAAACATTGCCCACAGTCTCGGAGGAGATGTTTTGGACAGTTTCAAACACATTGATCTAGCTCTAAACTGGGTTCCCTATATCTTGAGTACTAGACAACTATAGATAGGTACCTTATTCACACACTAAAAATAACATATAGAAAAAGAGAAACGAATAAGTTAGTTATATATAATGCACTTTATTTCACAAATTATTAGTTACATTTAATAGTCGCCCATCGGTCTACCGCGCCACTACAGGGCTCGGCTCTCCCCTCAGAATGAGAGGTGTTGTGCTTGTGGTCCACCGCGCTGCTCTGATTCGGCTTGATTAAAGTATATAATTATGATACGTCTAGTTCGTTATCCCAGCATCCCCCATTGCCTGGTGCATGCGTTAAGTCCGCCCTTACACATTGTGCTTAAATAAATTAAAACACATCGCTGTCTGGAATATTATTAAAACAGACCCTTTTACACTTGTCTGTTGACCCTTTACATTTGTTTATTTGGGTCATGTAGCTCGGCCATACTATGGGATGTTGTGAAAATAACTTTAAGCTCGTTACAACAATAATTTAAATCCATTCGTATCTTACCATAATTCATTACAATCCGCACAGTAAGGTGTATTTGTGCAAATATATGCGATATTTACACTATTAAGCGAGCAAAATATAACAAACAAATCATCATCATTATCATCCCCAGTCCATATCGTCCCCACCTACAGGGGACCTCCCCTGATCAGAAGGGGGGGGGTTAACCCCCCCATACTACCACGCTGGTCTAGTGCGGGTTGGTAAACTTCACATACCCATGTGAGCATGCAGGTTTCCTCACGAAGTTTTCCTTCTCCGTTAAGTACATTGGTGTCTACAATTTAGACCGTACATGATTTACAAATAATAACTCAGTGGTACGGGACCGGGATTGAACCCACGACCCTTCGATCGTAAGCCGTGTCTGAAACCACTACACCACTAATGCAACAAATAACGAATTCACAATATAGAAGATTTCAGTGCCAAAAAACTCTACCCAGCAACTTCTCACCGTGCGAATCACATTCAAAGCACCGAACGTGCGAGTGATGTGGGCTGTCGATGTATGATGTATATATATGATGT
>WUAW01011303.1:61275-71671 GCA_017165845.1 Thaumetopoea pityocampa | reverse complement strand
CCGTATTTTTCAAGTGATATTTGACAGATAGAGGTCATTGACGTTCCTATTCTTATTTGAATCGCATTGTACAAATGTTTGTCAGAAGCGAACATAAAATACGATAATGGCCGGCTGAGCTCATCGTAAAGTGACATTGTAAAATATGGTCTTCCAGAAACGACGCATAAAATATCTAATTCCAAGTGTTTGACTTCAGAATAAGGGATGCGTGGTCACAGCCGCGGATCGAGGTTGGAGCGACCAACCGTCTCGCGAGAATCATCTCCTTTCTAAGGGCTCGGAGTAAACGTGATGCGAAAGATGCGTGCGGGGTACTGTCCCGTTGTGGGGTACTAGTTCGTGTGAACGACGCGAATTCGTGGCTCCCTAGCGTGCGTGTTCAGGAGTCGAGTGACCTTCATACACACATACATACACTCACGCCAATATCCCATAAAAATAGGCAGAGTCTATAGTATATACTACAGTCACGTCTCTTTCGCATTGAGGTAGGCAGAGACCACTTCTTTCCACCTGTTACGATCGTTCAATGTAGCAGAGTGACTATTCGCAGCCTACATTTCGCCCCCGCGGGCAACGAGACGTGTCGGGTGGCGAACCACGACGCCGTCATTTTATAAGGTTAAAAATGTTACAGTTCCTCATTGCGTTCCCGTCATGTTAGGTTGTGTTAATTCCGCTGCTCGTGACGTTTTATCGAAGTCCATTGTTGAACATAGACGCATGTGCACTGCTGGGTAGAATATATACATACTCGCAGGTCCTCGAAGTCAATTTTTACTAAATTCTTTTTGATTAGTAGGTTTTTAAAATGCAGAATCATGTATCCTTAGCCTTTACTTCTTGTGTCTAAACGTACCTTCCGCTAAGTGATCACAGCAGGCAGACTGGTTGAAAATGCGCCGGCCGGTGAGTGCGCTCGCCCATTTACCGGTGGTGTGCGAGGTTTTAATAAACAAACAGCAGTGGGACAACGCCGGCCACTCCCTGCTCGCAACATCTTGAACGATATGCCTGATTGTTGCGGCGCCGATAAAAAGCCTCTAAAACCAGCTCACACTTTACTTAAAAGTTTAGAGAAGATAAATTTAACTATAAAAAACCTCTCTTATGAATATTCATTAGTGATATCTCATCTACGTATTTACGTAGATGAGATATCACTAATGAATATTCATAAGATATTTATCTTTTAAGTTAATTGCTGCTTTTAACATTTAAAGTATATTTATTATACGGCTCTCGTCCCACTTGCGAAGATTGTCGCCGATAGTAGTCAGCGCGGCGTACCCCGGTAGCGCGCGGCTCCGGCGGCGAGCGGCGCCCGCGGCTGTGGCGGCGGTAACTCCCTTTGATTGCCGGCGCTGCGCCCGCGCGTCCTTTGAGCTCGCCGCGCCTGCGCTCGGTCTCTATCTTACGTTATTAAAGTACATTATTCGATTCCGGCGCGCGCACAGTAGTCCTTACTCAATAGCATTTAAATTTTAAAAAAACGAATACTTTTATGGCATGTTAATTATTGGGTATTTGAGATACTTGAGTGTATTGAAACTGTATAAAAGACTGGCTTTGTTCGAAGCTCTGCCCGTGTTTACTCGGTGTGGTGAACATTAGAGGAGGCCCACGTCCAAGAGTGGACGTCTATGGGCTGATCTGATGGTGTGAACCGTACAGAATATTTACTAATGTAATAAAATGGTCACTATCGAAAGTACTCTAGATAATGTAATAATAATATTCAGGACACTTTCACACACAGTGATCTGTTCTCAAACTAGGATTACTTGTGTCTTGGGTACTGGACGACGATATACACACTTATATAGATAAATGCAATACTTAAATAGACAAATACATCCATAAAAATACACAGAGATTATCCCTACCGGGATTCGAAGCCGGAACTCATTGGCACTGAAATCAGGGTCGCTGCCACTGTACAAATCAGTCGTCAAATCAAGCTCGGGTGTATGATGTTAGGATATCACTTAAAGACTACACAGATTCAGTCTCGAAGGAGCCAGACTATAAGTCCTAATCGCCACGAGTGCACTGCTGATGGGGAGCGGCGCGTGTCGACTAGTACACACAATATGGCATCACTGGAGACGCTTCAGGAGCGCTGCGCGCTGCACTCGCGGTAACACCGTCAGCAGCACAAGTGTCACCCAATCGCACCTGCCGCGGAGACAGCCGACCCGGCCCGGGTTATCGGCCCGCTGCCGCCGCGCGCGGGTCAAACACCGTGTCGCCATTATAGATAAAAATATTAAGATGGCTCGCATAACGCGCCAACGAACACAATGCGAGATAAACGACATTACGTTACATAAGGAACGGCCGGCGCGTAGTCTCTTAGTTCAGCCTGTCCGGCAAATAGACTTAAGTACACGGGTAAGCGACCCCGGCCCCCCGAGCTACTACTGTCTCTGATCTTTTCCCAAATTCCATATTCCGTGCCTGATATATCATTCCTACCTCACCATCTTTCCTTTCCTCTCCAATAAGCCAGTGGCTTCGTGCTGATGGCTGCATGACTAGACCCGAGATGACGGCTAGCCTTACCGAAACATGCGGGGCTCTGTTTAAGCG
Organism: Thaumetopoea pityocampa; assembly: GCA_017165845.1. NCBI lineage: Eukaryota > Metazoa > Arthropoda > Insecta > Lepidoptera > Notodontidae > Thaumetopoea > Thaumetopoea pityocampa. The sequence goes on along the minus strand of WUAW01011303.1, from coordinate 69,076 downwards.
AACCTGTATTACTCTTGCTTTTCGTGGGAACGCACTGAGGAACTAACACTTTTGAACCATATAAAAACCGCAGCGTCATAATCCACCAGCCGACACTCTCCCGTTGAAGCGAAAAGTTAGCTACGGATAGACACTTTGCTCGTAGCAAGTGGAAAGAAACGGTCTCTGCCTACCCCAATTCTTCGATAGTAGTGATCAGTACCCCGCCTGTTATGCGGGAGAGCTAGGGAAAAGGCGCGATTGTTATATAACTGTTGTACAAATTGTAATATTTATATTTGTAGAGAGTACAGTTAAGCGTTTATTAGTTACACTTAACTAAATTCTGTGGTGTTAACAACTGACGAGTAAGTTATGAGACGACTACATCCAACTTATTTTACCTTTTCAATTTATAACATGGCTCAATTTCTATTTAAATAGAATAAAATCAACTGACAGTAACTTATCTTCTTTTACCGTAATACACGACATCGACGTTTTAAACTTTAGTGCAAAATCATTTCTTTTTTTTTTTTTATTTCTCTCCTTTTTCTTGGACACCACGGATATTGTGATGTTAATGAAAAACTGTGTAATTAATGATCGATTCCACAGTAGTTACGTTCTGATGTTATTTATAGCGAAACCGTTAATTAGGTTTTAACTACGTGTAAATCTAACAAGCCGTGGAGTGTTAATTATTAATAAAAATTGATCTATGACTTTAAGCAATGATAAATCTGCCGCCGGTACATTTTATCCATATTATTATAAAATTGTTAAATGTTAAATTTTCGAAAATCAAAAATATTTAAAAACAAACTATGTAGATCGACTGATTAAGGGCATCTGAAACCAAATCCGTCGATGTTTGTTTGTTTGATTGTTCGGGCTTCACGCAATAACCAGCGGGTAGATTTTGGTTAAACTGTTACAGTCTTAAATAATAGGGCATAATATTAAATATTATTAAAAATAATATTAAATAATAGTTCCGACTTAAATAATAGAGCATGTTTCATCAAAATCGGTCCAGCAGAATTAAATATACAGCTTGATCCCTGTTTTAGTAGCCGCCGCTAAGATACGAGAGGTCAAGTAAAAGTGGTTCATAGGTTTTTTTATATAAATCTATGATTGTGTTTGGATTTACCATGTAGCAGAAAACCGACATTCACGCGGGCGGAGCCGCAGCCAAAAGCTAGTGTACAAATAAAGTTAATAGAATATTATTATTTCATCCGGCCATTTCGAGTTTAAATAATATTAAAAATATTTTTATGCATTTGTTACGTTTGTATGTTGTGTTTATCGCAAACTACTGAACCGATGTTACAATTTAAGAGATACATAACGAATAACAAGAAGAAGCAGAACAAAAATACATAGCGCTGCTAGATACACCCTTACCCCTCCCCTACATCAGCAGTGCAGGGGGTGGGGTACGTTCAATATTATGTAGAAATCCCGCGTGTCGATGTCCCCGTCGCGCATCCGGCCGACTAACGTTTCACATCAACTGCGTGCAAACTCAGCCTAGTCCATATTAACACGTCGAGGACGGAGGACTGTTTGCCGAGGCGCTAAAAACCGTATATTGCTTAACCCGGCGGCGCCTTGCACGGGACGTGCAGCGCCACTTCAGACGCGGCGGTGTGATTTCATTTTACTATCGTTAAGTATATCATATACGCGGCGCTCTTTAAAAGAGGCGTCTCTTTTTCAATAAAAAATGTTATAACCACATATAGTTTTTCCTCTAACAAAACTATGTTGTAAAACTATAGCTGATGTGGGCCACCGATGGCACACGTCGCCAGGTGAACCATTCGCGTGTGAGCCACCAGTGGTACACGCCGTCCTCAACGTGTTGTACATTAAATAAATATATTATTTTTTTTGTTATTGTTTTACTGGATGGGCGAGATGTTGATTATAGAACTCCTTTCGGTCACTGGGAGGTGAAGCTGGCGACCGGCATGACGCACCCGACCGGAGGTCGCGTGAATAATTTAAAAATGGCCGCCGCCGTGCACCGACCTTCGGCCGTGCAGCGCGGCGCACGCGCTCGCAATTTTCTTCTGTATAGTCAGGGCGTCGGAGCGGACGAGCGCGCGCGCGCTCGTCGCGTTTTATTTTATAAAACTTAACAGTTATTTGACGGTCCACTGCCGCGTTCGTCGCCTCAATGAAGAAATTACTTGAAACTGTCAATGAATTGCTCGTTTAAATTTATATCACTTTTGCATTTATATTAATATTATTTAATATTACTAAATTATTTGTGAGGTTTGAATTACATTGATGGTATAATGGTACCAAACACAATTTTCTATTAAAAGGTCGTGGGTTCGGTCCCGGTCCCGTACCACTGAGATATTTCTAATTCATGTACGGTCTACATGTAAACATCAATGTACTCAATAGAGAAGCAAAAACTTCGTGAGGAAACCTGCACATTCGCATGGATGGGTAAAGTCTACCAATCCGCACTAGGCCAGCGCGGTAGACGACAGCCTAATCCCCCTCCTGATCCGGGGGGGGGGGTCCGTGCCCCTGTAGTGGTTACTAATATAGACTGGGGGTGATGGATGATTACTAAAAACTGCTACTATAAATCAAATTTTGCCTCTGATTTTTACAGTTTTAATATTTTGCGGAACACAAACCCCCCCCCCCCTGCTCCGCCTCCCGGTGACCGGTTACGGCAGCCGCGCTAGCAGCATTGCCATGATTAAAGCGGACTGGCCGTATTTTTATACAAGTACTTTTGCAAACTAAAGGTCCCAAGCTATCAAGTAAAGGTATTCGAGATATTGCTCGCCATGGTTAACTATATTCCACTTTCGGAATACCCTCCCATCCACTCGCAAGCGAATCTGCCACAGTCATTCATAGATTTTCTCTTTTGTAAATCTATACAAAAGTAGTTCTAATGAATGGACAGTTTGGACGAAGCATTGTTTGCGTTCAATTGCAAGCCGCGTTCTACGATCTCATTGCCGTAATGGTGACTTGTGTACGGAGACGCTCCGCGACCGTATACGGAGTGGACGAAAGTCGGTCAGTCGTAGCGGTGCGCGGTGCTGGCGAACTTTACGAATGCCACTTTTATATATATATATATATATATATATATACTTATATGGGGGGGGGGGGGTCAAACGGGTGAGCGGGTCACCTGATGGTAAGTGATCACTGCTGCCCATAGACATCCGCATCACCAAAGGGATCGCAGGTTTGTTGTCGGCTTTTAAGCTCGTTTCAAGTATTGTAAGCTCGTTTCTTGAAGGTCCCCAAGTTGTATCCGCTTGGAAAAACCGGTGCTGGGAGCTCATTCCATTCGAGATTCGAGATTCCATTCGAGATTCGAGAGCAATTTCTTTCCACGTGCCACCACATCCATTCAGGATGTGGTGGCACGTGGAAAGAAATTGCTCGAGAAACGCACAGTGGCAGATCGTCAACTATCCAAATAACTTATGGATTGCTGTATTTTGGATAAGTGCATTAGGAGTTTCTGAACTAAAATTTAAAATCAAATCATCTAACGAGTAATTGTAAAATTGTAAACCGGTACCGATCATTTGCGGAATCTGCTGAAAGTGGTTGGCAGCTGCTGGACGCGTGCAGCCGAAGATCGGGCTAGTGGCGCGCCTGGGAGAGGCCTGCGTCCAGCAGTGATTAAATTTTCACATATTATCGCAGGCATTTCGGAATCAAGTAGGAGGACCATGTATGAGGGGGAATTATATTACTCACAGTCTTAATTGAAGCTTTACATTCAATTCGGTATGATACTCTGCACAGACCAAACATGTTTCTAAACTTAAACAAAACAAACAACGCAATAATCCAGTCGGTGTCTCAATAAAGCTCGGCGCGCTGTGGACCGGGCACACACACGCCCTCAGACTTATTCTTACATCAAATAGGAGGATGTGGACCAACAAGCGCACCACTCCATTCGCGCGCCTCTCTTATTTGTTGAACAATCAATTTTATTGCTGTTTTTTTGTTGAAAAGCATTTTCATTATACTCACAGGTTACAACCGGACTGAACCACTTACTCCTCCAACACTGGGCTCATTACAGAAAGTAGTGGGGAGATTTAGAAATTAAATATAAAGGTATTTTTCCCACTCGAATCGATTATGAAAACGCAGTTAGCTAATCAACCTATAATTAAACTACCAAGCAATTAGTTAATCTATAATATTTATAACTGGGAAAGTCAGTATTATATAACCATAATACAGTATAATACAGAAAAAAATATAGCTCACGGTATTATATCATTATCACGGTATTATATGTATCTCATATTTTATATATATAATACAGTAAAAAAATATAGCTCACGGTATTATATCATTATCACGGTATTATATGTATCTCATATAACACAGTAAAAAAATCCGTTTGGTTCCGAAAAAAGCTTTCTTAATTCGATTTAACAATAAAAAGCGACGAATATATTGTTTGTGAGGCGATAAACGTGCAGCTCTCGCACAGCAGTCGCGTCCACTGAGGCATTAGGACCGACCGCGCGTTCTTTGTCTTTATGTGTGAATTGAACAATACTAAATGTATCACCTCGTTAACATATATGATCTAATTTATAATAATTTTGCTCCGAGGCGCCAGCGCGATAACAGCGTCACTCCATCCACTCCATCTCCTGTGGGTGCTGTGAAAACCAACTACGGGATGTTCCAGGATAGTGGGCAGCCGCCGTCATTCTGGTGGATCGTTGTGGTGCATCGCGTACAGCGTTATCCTGTTATTCAATCAAAATCTGCAATCACCAGAACGTCTTTAAATATTCTGTAAAATAGAACAGTTTTACTATAAACTAGTTCTTACCCGCGGCCCCGCTCGCATTAAATACATGTCAGAGACCATTGAAAATATATTTGATAACTTTGTAAATTATTCTTTTTTTAATACTCGGGATCACTTTTTTTTCGGGGCAAAAGGTACCGTATGTCCTTCTCTGAACCCATGACTGTGTGTACAAAAATTTTATGATGACCGGTCGAGTAGTTAAGGCGTTTGTTTGTTCGGGCCTCACTCAAAAACCAACGGGTATATTTTGATTAAACTATTACAATCTTAAAGGTGCTATTTCGACTTAAATCCTACGATATGTCTCATAAAAATCGGTCCATTAGAACTAGAGATACAGCTTGATTCCTGTTTTAGAAGCCGCCATTGAGGTACGAGAGCTCAAGTAAAAGTGGTTCTTAGGTTTTTATGTAAATTTATGATTGTTTTGAGATTTCCCATGTAGCCAAAAATCGACATTCACACGCGTGGAGCCGCAGGCAAAGCAAATTTTATATAAATCTATGATTGTGTCGGGATTTCCCATGTAGCGGAAAAGCGTCATTCACGCGGGGCGGAGTCACGGGCAAAAACTAAAGACGTTGGTGATAGTGGTGCGAGACCCGACTTGCTATCAAAAGATCGTAACTTCGATCCCGGTCCCGTACTACTGAGTTATTACTAATTCACGTACGGTCTACATTATAGACTCCATTCTACTCAGCGGAGAAGGAAATCTGCATTCCCACATGGGTGTGTGAATGGGTAGATATACCCAGACCTTACCAGTGTAGGTAGACTACGGCTCAATCCCCCTCCCGATGAAGGGAGGTCCGTGCCCCTGTAGTGGGGAGGAATGTGAACTGGGGATGGATGAACCGTCCTTTACAGATAGATGTTGCGTATGTTCGTTGTGGCTGAAGTTGTTCGTACATTTTCAACTGTACTGCGGCGGGGGGCGGCGCCGGCGCTGCTCACGCGACGCGCTGGCTGTCATTTCGCTTACTTTCACGAGCGCGCGCTGGCTGCTCCACCGCGACTGACACATGTTTTATATAGACATTGTCGAAGTAAAAGTGACCAGTGACAGTGTAGGTACTCATCGAGAATGGCACATGTTTAGCGTCACTCGTGCACTATGCTTACGACCCGGTACTGCGGGTCTCGTCCGATCTGTTTTAGTACTTACCGTCGAATGTTAGTATTCTGGCATATTTGAAAAACAAATATTTACACACATATCGTTTTATTATATGCATTATTTTTGCTCTAAATATTAATTCTTCATTAAACACTAAATGAAAATAGACCACGTTTAATTTATACTCATTGAAATAGTTTTATGGTAGTTTATGTCTGTTTTCAATACTGCCACATCCTACCCCCAAATGCATGGGGTCTGTGTGTTCACGCGTGACGTTCCCAATGGCGTGCAAACATGCGCACCCGCCTGATAGCGACGTCGGTGACCGCCGATCGCTAATCACGCGTGCGAGCGAAACACGTTTTTCTTTGTAAACAACGTCCAATATGTGTATATATAGGGTTGTTGCTTGTTGCTTGCATCAGCAATTGCTGAACTTCAGCATAATTTTTAACTTGCCTTTGCCCGCGGCCCCGCTACCATAAATGTCGATTTTTCGCTACAAGAAAATCCTAAAACAATCGTAGATTTATATAAAAAGCCTTAGAATTATATATACTTGAGCTCTCATACCTTAATGGCGGCTACTGAAAACATTTAATTATTGTGGCGATCGTCGGAGAAGGCCGATGTCCAGCAGTGGGCGTCTGTGGGCTGATATGACGATGATGATTTAATTATTGCACAAGTATACGAGTAGATATTTATATATACCTAGGTACATACCTATAGAGTAGCCACAATTTTTATGTAAGCAACGCTTGCACCGTACCGCGCCGATCACACGCCGACGACCGCGCAGTCACGCGCCGAGTCTTGGACTTCGAATCCAAGGCACGCACCTCTGAATTTTCGAAGTCGTGTGCGTATTAATAATACACAATAATAATTAATTATAACTCGCATCAAACGGTGAAGAGGAACATCGTGACGGAACCTATTTTTCTTTTTCTTTAACACCTCCCGCATTAGGATTAATTCCTGTGTCGCGAGGACTTTACAAACATTCAAATAACGGGAACTCAGAACACCCAGACTCGAAACAACAATTTGTGGATCACACAAAGTTGCTGTCCCGTGTGGGGATCGAACCCACAATTCTCGACAGTGCAGTGGACGCTTAAACCCCTGCGCTATCCGTGCAGTCGTATCTGGAAGGTTGTCTCGACGGCGCGCGACGTCCGCCAACCCGCGTTACACCAGCGCGGTGCACTGCGTCCTAACCCCTCTCATTGTGGGTGGGTGTGGGGGGCGCCCCGTATTGTGCCAGTATATGGCTTGATGACGATGTTGATGATTGCAAAATACAACGTCACCGCTACTTTTGATGATTTAACTCGCAGAAACCTATGACTAACAGCGAATGATAATGAGTAATGCGTGCCGCATTTCCTGTGCCGTTCCGATTGTACAGCAAATGGCGCACTCGTGGCCATATCGTGACCGACGAGTTCGATTCCGCTTACAACTCAACAAAATATTTGCAATCCGTCCGACACTCACCTCATTACGTGCAACACGAGTGGGTGTCACGGTTTCCATTGTATGACAGTGGTTCACTAGCTCACTATACTTATACTAATTTAATAAATATTAACGGCTCCAGTTATTGACGCCTGTGTATCATTATCATCGTCATGAACATGGAAGTCCACCTCCTCCTTAAATAGGAGGGATTTGCCATAGTTCCCATACTTGGCAGACATCTTGGAGATGGCGATAGATTCTGATTGAATAACAGGACAACGCTGCTGTGTGTTATCCTGGCTGGTTCTCAGAGCACCCACGAGAAGAGATTATTATACCACTTTATTATTATACCTGTGTATCCATACTATTATACCTGT
>WUAW01011303.1:24215-51752 GCA_017165845.1 Thaumetopoea pityocampa | reverse complement strand
GGGGGGGGGGGGGGGGGGGGCGTTCAATTTAGTTGCTGTCCGAGGACTCTGCAATTTTTTTTTTATATTATTTCACTAATTTATTATGAATCATCGTGCGGATATATAAATAATGTTAAGTAATTTGTAAGTTCAGCTTCAGACATTATCTTTAGAGTTATAACTAATATATTATGATCGGTTACAGTCGCTAAGCATCACAGTCGAACGTCTGCGCTCGAGGTTGCTGCGCGCGCGCGGCCCGCTGGCAACTTGTGTACGTACACATGACGTCGCGGATGCGTCAGTGATAATGGTAACGATGCGTTTTGTAGTTATCTCAGTGTTCGGGTTTTATGTTGTTTCATTTAAAAAGAAAAAATAGATCTACTCTATTTTAAACCATATCTTTCGATAACGTTAATTTGACTCCAATTCTTAGACTTATTTTGCTGTTTCGCCAAAATCCAAAGCCCGTTCTGTTCATAGAAAACATAAAACATTTATTTATTTTTAAAAACTTGCCCCTCGAAAACGTTACAGATATTTTATAATCCATCAGAAATAAAACAAATTGTTGTTTTTATGTCATATTACAAAAAATAATTAATGCGATTTACAAGTCAAATTTAACTGTTTTGAATTTTTTAATAAACATATGAAAGAATCATGAATTTCTTGCAAAAGTGAATTATCTCTCAAATCGGTATTCAATGAAAATTGCGCAGGCCGCCTAGACATCAAGGATGAGTTACCACTACTTAAAACCACTAGAAATCTAACCCGGCGCACACAACTAGTTCGCTTACGATACTTTATTAAACTCGACTTCTATGCCATACATACATACATACAATAGACCAGGGCCCGTTGCCAAATATTAAATAAACTCTTTAAAACCCTTTCAAAACTAACACGTGACAAATTATTATGTAAGTTTATTATGATCTCTTCGGAATAAGGTATTTTAATGTAGCTATAGTTTGTAATTAAGTTACGGAACCTTCGTCAAATATCTTGTTATTATGGTCACAACACTAAAATGTCTCAGGCATACTAACACGTCAATTGGAAATAAAATTTTCACGTGCATCTGAGTATGTCTGACACCATTTTGTCTTAGAAAAATATTTTTGTATCTTTATACGTGGATACGATTAAGATGCAAAAATATATTTTAGTAATTATTCTAACTATTAAAATAACACAAATACTCAATTTTATAAAGACAGTTTAGTTAACTGCCGTTTGTAATAAAACAAGTAAATTGCCCTTTAAACTTAGTACGGTGCACCATTCGGTTGCGTTTGAGTATTTGTGTTACAAAATATTAAGCCTACCTACATTTTATTTTATGAGAAACCCTTAGTAAGTATATTTTGTTTTGTTGTTGTATTTTAATGGATTATATTATAATTATATTGATGATTGTTTTTTTCTTATATTGTATTTTCTGAATCTTGATTCATTTTGGCGAGATTAGATTACAACCGCGATCCTTTCATAAAGTACAAATTGTCTCATCGCATGTTTAGGTCGGAGGGTCGCGGTCTCCTCAAAAGACATACATATTATTATCATCACCTTCATCGTTCATCCTACCTTTAATTCTCGTAACGTCGTTTATTATTAGTTTACGTTTTGAAAATACATTATGTATGTTATATTATACATGTACAACTGTCGTTGTAACAAGTTTACAGTTATAGCTTACCAAAGTACGCCGGACAATTTATTCAAAATGAAATTCAAGTAAATGAACTTTTATGGTTTGACAGTAAGTGGACAATAATATATATTTATATTGTTGTGAATATTTTTGACTACCTACATTGAGTAGTTTTATAGCATGTTTAAAAATTACGTTTGTTTTTATAAATTTTTGTATTGTGTGCAGTCTCTAGAGCTGACGAAGTGGTGCTCATTGCGAATCACGTTAACACCACAATTTCCCAGTGAACAAATCATTGATTAACTTCGCCTAAACTGATTCTATTGATTGAATTGTGACAGCTTCCTTAGTTCGTGAGTCTACACTAAATCGTCTAACGTAGATGACGTTGTACGATACGCCGAATCAACACGAGTGTCTGCCCCCGGGCACGTCCATAAACCACGCAACGCTGTTGGAAGGTGATAGTTGTAACCACAGTGTCTCCGACTTCGTCCTAATTACGGTGCCGTACCGTCCGGTACAGTACGGTACGGTATGGTACCGTATTTGTTGCATATCGAACGTGTAAGTATGTGGTGAAAAGTAAAAACATTACCACACTTCCACATTCTACCTTAACCGAACCTTAACTGAACTTCGTTTCTTATAATAGAATCCTCATTCGTATACTAAAATATACAGATATATGGCATAATAAAATATACAGATTGTAATAACAGGGGAACGATGAATTGGAGACACTAATATCTACATGACGTTGCAAAGGGGGGAGGTGTTAAGTATTATTCGCACTTAACGCCTTTCCTCCTAAACTAACCTACTGGTTTAATCGGTAGTCTATAAAATTTTAACTTGCCATACCCTTTATTATAAAAAGTTGACGAATATTTCCTGCAGGAGTTGGTTTCAAGTAAAAAAACCACGTACTACGGTTAAATTGAAGCGTAAAAATAGCGTTTTGTAATTGAGCAACCGAGTCTAATGTTAAAAAAGTAAACATAATATGTTTGTTCTTGTTTTATTATTTTGTTCTTAAAATAGCAAATTTAAATAATATTTGACTTTATAGTTATGTAATAGCATAAGTAATTCATGTCTATAATGGCTTTGTAGGGAACGGAAAAGTAAAATGACGCAAAACATGGTTTATGGACGATCCCTCTGTATTGATTCGCCAATAACTCTGTGTTATTTAAATTTCAAAATAAATTACACCTTAATCATACAGATTATGGTTTAACAGTGAAGCGTTTGGGACTTGTCAGTTGGCTGTCAGTCTACGACTATGTATGCAACAGACAGACGCGGGGTGCGGTACCAGTGAATGTGGGAGGCACCTCTTTATTTTTTTCTTTACACCTGTGATGTATTAAATATGATCTCAAAACATAATTTTACTGTCATATTTAATTATTTTAATAGTTAGTTCCCGTTATCACGGAACATAAGCTGAAAAAGGAAAGCATTTTGTATCCCTGGAGCGTTTGATTTGAGAGATTTTTAATACATCCGTTGATTTAGTAGGGCGACTACTTTATATGGTTTGATAAAAGATGGCGGGGACCGAAATAATAGCTATATTAATAATCAAATTTAAATGTGGTTTAACTTTAAGCTCATTAAGTTCAGGAAATTGTCATGTACGACCTTAAAATTAACACACGCGAGTTTGATCCATTGATTGGAGTCTGTCCGCCGCATTGTAAATAATGTATGCACCATTATGTGTGTATGACGGCGGACGCGCGTACAAACGGATCAGGTTGGGACGGGGAACGCAGTGCAGCGGGCCCGGGACAGTATGGCGTGTGACGTGTGATATTCGGAAGGTCATTCTCGAGAGGCAATATAGACGTTACGTGCCAAATAACAGCATATATTTAAGATACATGTGTTAACAAGTGAAAATGTCACCCCCGGGTGTACCCAGCAGTGGTTTTAGTGTGTTTCAATATTATGTATTGTAAATTTAGTTAAAAAAGCTTCTTTCACTCGATAACTGTGGTTTTTTTTTAAATTTGCCCATTCCTATTCAAGAATAAAATATATTTGTGGTTCGCCTCCTCGTCACGACACGAGACGTCTCGATTTCCGCGGTGGCGAAAAGTGGGTTACGGATAGCCACTTTGCTACATGAAACGATCGTAGCAAGTTGAAAAAAGTGGTTTCTGCCCACCCCAACTTTTTGGTAGTATAGTGGTCAGTATCCTTACCGATCACGCTGGAGACCGGTATTCGATTCCCCGCTGGAGACCCAGGGAACAAGTCGTGACTGTATGTATTAAATAACACAGCAGCGATTCTACTTGGATCCGGAGACTATCAGGTAGAGACACATCCCCGATCGATTTAAACAAGTACTACGTATGTAATTTTATTTTGAAGTGAGGGTGGAAGTAATTAACAAATAAAATTATTTAGTTACGAAACGACAAACACTTAACACGGTCCATTTGTACTCATTAGCAGGGCACAGCTTAACACCTAAATAGGAAGACACAGGCTCCAAAGAATTTACATTTGACAAGGGTGAAATTAAATATAGCTGATAGATTTTGTTGAAATTCAATACAATACTATAATGATACACCCCGGTGTTCACCATCAATTATAAATACAAATGAATTTATGACCTTTGAAAATATGATAGCGTTGTAGACTAACAGGAGGCGAGCGGCGGCGCTGTGATAGACTGTCACACGCAGTCGGCGCAGGGGCCGCGACAGGCATAGACTACTCGGACTTGGTAGGAAACAACTGCGCTGTCTTGTGAGAGCGCGCACAGGCCTATTTGGGACGAGTAAGTATCCTCACAGTCTTGTCTAGCAGCAAGAATCACTTGATACAAGTGGAAATCATGCATCATCGGGGATCTAAGACGGGNGCAGTCGGCGCAGGGGCCGCGACAGGCATAGACTACTCGGACTTGGTAGGAAACAACTGCGCTGTCTTGTGGGAGCGCGCACAGGCCTATTTGGGACGAGTAAGTATCCTCACAGTCTTGTCTAGCAGCAAGAATCACTTGATACAAGTGGAAATCATGCATCATCGGGGATCTAAGACGGACGTATTCCAGATCTGAAGATTATAGATTCTACACCCCTAGATCAATATGTGGCTTTATTGAAGCTGCATTCAGCAAACCTGGCGTAGGAGGGGAGTAAGGCCTTGGGCGGTCGAGATGCGTCCAGACACCACGCCTTGACCCGCAGGGGCCATCGTCAGCCCCGGTCCATATTCATCCCCACTACAGGGGCACGGACCTCCCCTGAACAGGAGGGGGACTAGGCCGTGGTCTAGTGCGGGTTGGTAGACTTCACACCCATGCGAGCATACAGGTTTCCTCACAAAGTTTTCCTTCTCCGTTGAGTACATTGGTGTCTACTATGTAGACCGTAAGTGCTCCTCCCTGCGCGTCCTTGGCCGTCCGATGTGACGATCACTAGAGGAGGCCTGTGTCCTGCACTGGACGTCTGTGGGCTGATATGGTGATGACTCTGATGTCGCATGCGTAAACGTATCCTGAGACCCGCGTGACGTCACTTGACAATCCGTAGGTATATCTCATTACAGTAGCCACAATGACAATATGCTGAAGCGAATTAAAAAAATACTTATTTCGTATAGAGTTTAACAGAAACGTCATATTATTTTTAGTTTCTTTTTTATATACATACTATTCTTTTTAATAAGATCATACACTTCATGAACTATAGTCAACACCCCGTTGCACGCGTATATAATGGAAAGGACACAAAAAAATGAAACTACAGAACTGATGCTCGTATGAAAATGTTTATTGGTATCACAATCAAGTCTACACAACTACCCGACAATTTGCCCGCTGCATTCGCCTCTCGCGACTGTGGGTGGCTTGCACGATTTGAAGGAGTTTACCGGCAAGTGGCAAGTTGGAACGCCGAGCCGGGGCGTGGCGCCACCGTCGCACAAATGAATACATCTCTAACAACTTTGTAATACAATTAAAAAAAAATTATTTTGTATTAAATCTAAAATATGCCGTTATGTAGTGATATTAAAACTTTAAAGAGCTAGACGATTTAAGTGTATACCTAGCACGACACCTCGCAAGTAGTTTGGTGGCGACGAAAGTAAACATCTATTAGACAACACTAAATCAGCCTAAGTTAATACAGCACTATTCCGACGTACATAAGACAAATACATTATAATACTTGGAAAATCTAACAAAAGTGCATTAAATTCCAATTAAAGCGGTAATTGTTAGGTTAAATTTTGAAATCGATCCGTAAAAGGCTTAATAAATTTTTGCAAATGAACTTATTGTCCGTATATATAATATAAATATTTTGGATACAATCAACAATGCTAAACACGAAATACACCGGTTGGACACGACAGAACAGCACTAGCACTGCCCGGCGTGTTCGCCCGACTTTAAATAAGTACCATCTATATCATTAACATACAATTATAATTACACTTAGGCACATCAATTGTTATAAATCACGATATTTATTTGTAATTAAATTTGAAAATGTAATTCTGTTGTCGACTATCGTCTATACCCACTACAAATCTATTACACGAGTGAATGAACCGTACGCGTTGGGTTATATAAAAGTAAGAATAAATTCTTTGTTTGCAATTTTAAAATAACGTTTTAATATCTACTACAACATCCATTTAATTGTCGAAATATCAGTAAATATCAAATGTAACTTCTTTGTCTCATATAATACTAGGTGTACAAGAGAAGGGTTAAAGCTTCGTGTGAGGGAGCTTAATGATAAATTTGTACTTTTAAACACCCCCTCGTCACGAGACCATCCGCCGGCGTTAATAATAACATTCGGTACCTACATATTTGTGTTTTTAGATTACATTACGGTTACGTCGCTAAGTTGGTCGTAATTCTACGTCACAAACTATCCTAGCGTAAAATATTGTATAACAACAAATGCGAAACTATCGTGCGACACCGAGACTGGACTATGTACTCGCTAGACGCGCGCGCGTGCGCTCAATATATTATAATAATAATGAAATGTGTTATTAGGATAATTTTCGAATAAATTGAACGCTGAAACGATTGAAATGTCATTTAAATTCTTCTACGTTATCGATGTTTGTCCACTCGACTGCAAAGGCGACTCACATTAAAAGTTTAAAATTCAACCGCTGGTACACAGGTGATACAAGTATCCTTCCACAGCAGATGCTCGTCGCGCGGGCCCTGCAACTGTCGCTGAGCGCGAACAGAGACGACCCGTCCAACGAGCGCCCGTCGCGCACGGATCCGACGAACGCTCGTTTACTCCGAGGCGCGTGTATCATAGATAAATTTTCAAATATAAACTCTTTAACAGTCATGAATAAGAATTAATAAGCAAAACGGTTTTCTAATCTGACATGAAACTGATCACAAGTGTACTGGTGCGCAGTTCAGTAATGTTAATTATGTTATTCAGTCGATTTACAATATTGACCATATTAATTTGATTGACACGTGAGCTGTTCGCACAGAACCAGCCAACATAAGACAATCTGCTGCGGCGATGTGTTTTATTATAACTATCTGTGTTCTTAATACATTTATTAGTTTTTTGCAACCTGTCCGATTCTTTTATGTATTGATGACGTAATCTTTGTCATTAGAATTTATTGGATCTGAACAAAATTTTACAAACAGCACACATAAATCCATTGCATACTGTTCGCATTAGTCTCGAGTGGAACACCGATAAATGCAGTCCGCGCCTAACCCTAACTAACCCGGACACTACGCCCTCGCCTTGTATAAATCTTTGATAGTTTTCCTGAGACGCTCAACATCCTTGATATCTTTGACTCCAGCGATATGTCTTCCAATGTAAAAACGTATTAATAAATAAAATTGAAGATTAATCTCGGACACGAGACCCTTTTACACAAAAATGTCTCCGCAAACATAGTCTAAGTTTGAGAAGCGGCTCGAGTGCTATTCACGAACACGTGAGAGACGGACGCGAGACGCGCCGCGCGCCGTCGCTTACATACACCGCCCTAGACACTCTATAAGCTCTAGATAAATACAAAATATTTTAGACATCTAGATATAATGTTAAAGTTAGGTTTGGTGTCCCGTTATGCAGTTATAATAAACTAAATTCACACGCGGAGGCGCGGTCGGCGGTTGCCTGCGCGCGCGCGGCGCTCGCTGGACGGCAAAACGACTCGGTGTCGGCGCACGGCCGACCGCGTGACACCTGAAGCCGGTATCCTGCACAATTGACTCGATACGACACGACTGTACACCGGACACTAAGAGAACGAGTAGACGAGGAGCCGCGCGACGGCGAGCAGGCGGCGCCGCCGGCCGCGCCCTTCCACAATACGCGCGGTGTAAAATGATGCTTATGAACATTGGCCTAACAGTTAATCATTAGAATTCATTGTACATACTTCGTCTACTTTAAAAGCTTATTGTTATTATCACACATATAGTTTACCTAATATAGGTCGAATGACTATACAAAGTTAATACTATGATACAGAACCAAACCGGCAGCGACGACGCGTTGCATCAGACTTTCACAATTAGAGTTCACAATGTTAAATATTACACCAACTAACGACTTGATCCCAGCCACGCTTATGAGAGCCACACCAGACCGTACACACCTATATGAGTGGAAGTTAATCTAAACCGTTATCCATACACTTCGCACCAAAAATACTCGTAGTTCACGAGTTTTCAGATTAAATTTTAATTATTTTGAAACTGAGAAGATATAAGTTTGTGAACTGGCATCTTATATTATTATTCAATCTGAAAAGTCGCACACTAATGTGTTAGCGCTAGCTCCGTGCGTTCCGTGATTGGATCGGACATCAATCCGCACCGTGCGCGGTGCGCCGCACAAACTGACGATCTCACGCGCATTCATAGATACTTCTTATACTTCAGAAGGCTTACATTCTTATATTTACTTTATTTGCAACATATGTAAATACACTACAATAAAATAGCATTTTTTGCGTCTATTAATACTATAAATAAGTACTTATATGCGTATGTACCTACCAACATTATTAGAGAATGATAATTAAAATACTAAACGAGATTAAGCGGTCCTAACCGTCCTGTTGTGTAAAGGACTCCGATCTCTTCATGAGCGCTACGGTAATCAAGTAATAATACAATATAATAAATGAAACAAAGTCGCCGAATCGTCTACAAACGACATCCTAGACAACCGCCCGCTCGTCCGGCTGAACGCTGGGTGTTCAATGTCTACTACATTACCTTGTAAGAAAATCTTAATACCTATCGCGGTGCTAGAAAATATCTGACGTCGAGTTTTAAAAGTGTAACATGTAACAATATGTAACTATACAATACTTACCACAATACGCCGCGTTCGTGCGCTACATTCAGGAGTGCGAGTGGCGGTCTAAGCACAGATAACGATTAACCTACGTGTCAAACAGTCAGTCAATACGAAATATATCGTAAGATTAGAAAATACGTGCTCATTTAGACGGATAATTAATATTATTTAATAACTTATTATTCTCGTAGATAAGACTATTGTATAATTATCACTAATATCTGTGTTTTAATGTTTACAATATACTTACGTTTATTTTACATAATATACAATTAAAATATTTAAATTCACACCCCATTTACCAGCACGCTTCGAAACCAGTAGTGACTTCTTTTTTCGCGGTTTTTTTCAATCCGATCCTGAATGCCCGGATTCATACAATATCATTAGTTATGAGACCTTTTACATTGTATATTTATGTCCATTCACAAAGGTTTACATCGGTCTAAATTCTGCTATAACACAGCTAAATTTAGGCTCTCCTATCTTTTTCTAATGACAAACGCCAAAGCGAAATAGCAACAATTTTAGCGCTGTCAGTTTAGTTTAAACACGTCAAAATTAAGTTCTAATAGGGCCCCTGCAGTCTGCAAGTAATATGGCCGAACGGTGCCCGTCAACGCACTTATACAAGATATTATTAGCGCTAGCATTTACTTACTATATCACACGATAAAAAATAACAAATTACTACTTAGCAAATAGTCTAATTTAGAAAATTGGCGAAAATTCAATGAAGGCGCCCTGAAAAATGGGTTTGAGTTTGTAAAAATGACATCTAAATTAACACTTACTCATTACGTTATGGGTAATACAGTGCCTTGTACTTTCACAAGTACCGACGTAATCTTACAATATGAAACTTTGCTACAATATTTTTTATAGGCGTTACCATGCAAAGCCGAACATAAAATCCCTATTTTTCAAAAAGTATCCAATCCACAATGGGTAGTTTTGATAAATTTGACATCTATATCGTAATCGTTTGTAGTAAATCTAACGTGGAATTGCTTAATGTTACGGTTATCTTTGATAATTAGAGTTATTTCAATTTGTGGAGTGGACGCTGCTGTAGGGCCGCTACGTAACGAGCAGCGTCTCAACCGTGACTGTGTCGTCGAATAACAGTGTCGTTGAATTATGAAATTTGGATGAAATACCTGCACGGCGCTCCCCGATCGACACGCACACGTCATAGTAGGGACAGCAGTAGTATTCTCTTAACAACGCTACTTCTAAACGTCTACGACACACTATCGTCACTAATAACTGAGCCAAACAAACATATTTACTAATTTGCAAATAATTAGAATGATTATTGTCTGACACTGGGTTATTGTCGAGACAGCAGCTTGGGCGTCCGTCGCCTCGCTATTGGCCACGGGGTGCGCCACTGTCGCGCTGAGCGACGACCGCGCGTGAGGCGACGCGAACGACATGTTTAATACGTTTGTACAATAATCATGCAAAACTACAAAACATTTTCATTAAATGTCACGTGGATAGTAGCGGCGAACGAGGGTTGACTGCAATTTACGTACAGGCCCACGGAGACGCTAGAAACAAAATAAAGGAACAACGGGGCGTGCCGCAAGCGGCGCGCTCTACGCGTTACAATTTAAACGCTGACTTTTTGATTTCATTTTTGCGTCATCATTACAGTTGGCACAAAAACCAGATGTAATTTAAATGATGCAAGAATCGTTCTCCAATAACTCAACAGATACAGGATCTTCGTGAGAGGTCGCGGTCTGATCTCTGTCGCAGACTACCTCAGTCGAGAGGCGAGTGTTTGGCGCGCCGCTACGGTGCGCGCGCGCTACAATCGACTCCCGTGCGACGGGACGCGCGCGGCCGGCGCCTGCGACGCCTCAAAGGAAAAGGAACAAAAATAAAAGTAAAAATAAACAGGGACCATGGATGTTTATTTACAATTTTTCATCTAATAATAAACTATTTGATTATTACTGAAGAGAAACTTATCAACATCATTGCTACATCCCCTTATCACCCACATAATGTGTTTAAAACATGTTAATAGCTCCAGCCTGTCCTACACCAGCCCTTACACGCTAAATTATACCATAAAATACCTAACGTCGTAGAGTTAGTTAGTGCTCGGCCGGTGCCCGCGGGCACCCGGTTCGCGTTACACGGATAAAATGAAACTTAAGCATATATAATAAGTTTGACGGTCGCGTCGCACACGCTCTGAACTCGACTCAGCGCCAGCGCGCGCGCGCTCGCGGGGCCTGCGCCGGCGCAGGGGGAACCCTCACCCGCGACATAAAATACGAAGAAAAATTTACTGAACGGAGAATGCCGTACAAAGACATCAGGTGGAAGTAGATGAAAGCAGTTATATAATTTTATTTATTTTATAATTAAATTAAAACTGGAGTATTCACACTTAAATGGCCGTTTAAGGTATCAGCTAAAGCTTTATTTACAGAGACATGTGTTAACTTCTGTCCGAAAGATTCATTAGTATATTTATCAGAGCAGCCCAGACAGGCAGATTCTGGCAAAAAAAAAAGCCGGGATTACTAACATCAGGTAAGAAGGCCACAAATTGGTACAGTTAGGAGTCGCACACGCTCGTCTCGGGACGCCTGCTAGTCTTACGAGCGGGAGTTGTTGGCGGGCTGACAACGGGCGGAGCCGCGCGCCCGCCGGCGACCGGCCCGGGGCGCGCCGCGGGGCCGCCGTGCGACGACGGAGCGTATTTGTACCAGCTATTGTTATCACACAGACAGAACAATAATTAGTTTCTCAAATCAGCTACGCGCGATTGTATTTCTGTATATGTAATTCCTCTATATAGCAATAAATCGCCGTTACGCTTTGGAGAGTCGGCCGCGCCCGCTGGCTGCGCACGCGCGCGCGACCCCGCGCCGCACACGCACAATTTTATTTATTGCAACGACCCGAAAGTGTTTACACAGTACTCTGTGTTTGTGTTGTTATCGCGGGTAACTGAGCACCGTGCCGGTCAGTGTTCAGTGTTGTGATAACTGTCGCTGGTGTTTACTCTAAGCACCGATCACTTCGTTATTGAATGCGCCGCAACAACACGGCCCCTACATTACAAAGGATACCTGTTGGCAGGCATTTATAACTAGGACAAAAAAAATATTATAAACATTCCGTATGTTAATACATTTAATAATTAAACCAAACTCCAATGAAAGCTTAAAATCAATAGTCATCTAGTGACCCACGCGGCGGCGACACCGCGCGCCACTCATTTCACTGCACTCACCGACACGTGTGCAGTGAAAGCACTAGCGATAAAGCACGCTTTAAAAAATTAAAGTAGGCAAATTTGTTAGACATATACATAGAGTGATATATCAGGAGACGGACTCAATGGGCAGAATTATTTAAGATAAAGAGATCGAATATAACATCAGTTTATGATAATTTTAAAAACAATAATGTAATTGTCTGAACGGTTGTGCGATGAGGGCAGCGGGGCCGGCGCGGGGCGCGCGGCCAGCGCCCCCAGCCGCCGCCAGCGCCCCCGGCCGCCGCCGGGGCGGGGCGGGGCGGGGCGGTGCGAATATAATTCTCTACGAAAACTTTTACTTTGTTAATAATTTCATGTCAGAGGGTAGTATCGTTATATAGCACAGATAGCTTATGGATTTTTGTATAATATTAAAAAAAAATTGTCGCTCTTCTTACTGTAACCTAAGCAGCAGTATTAGACAATTATCTAATTAATTACACCAATTGGTAAATATTAAAAAAAAATGTTGAATCACACTAACATAATTTAAAATACAAATTGATATAAGTAACATAATATTTATAAACTTGTGGTATTTTCATTTAATGAGATCGCGAATACTCCCTATTTCACGTGAGGTCACCTCGCGAGCCCGCGCACGCGCGACGCACGCGCGACACACGCACGACACAGAACATCGCGGACAATAGACAAGAAAAACAAAGACAGTTTTTCGTCCATTGTGATTAATACATTCTGCAAGCGTTAAGTAATTACGACATCTCCAAAATTCTAATTGCAGTAATTATAAGTTGGACACAAGACGAGAGATATGTACATACAATCTGTAATTAAAAAGGAAACTTGATGTTTGACTTTCAACAATTTACTCAATTGTGAATCAAATACGGCGCGCCCGTGCGCCGCGCGCGTCCTCCGCACCGCCTGCGCCCGCTGGACAGCGCGTCCCACACAAATTATAACTAGAGGCATAACGGGCCGTGTAGCGACTGAGAGTAACCCGCACGCGTCGTCCTCGTGGAGACGCGTGCGCACGCGCTCGCCCGCGTGCACCGCGCGCGCGGTGTGAGCGGGACGGCGTGCGCGAACACGTTCGTCAATAAAATTATTAACTCTCGTTACACAACTAAAAATTAAAATTATTGTCGGCCAGCAAAGCGTTCTACTAACAACTTTAAAATAAAAACTAACATTACATAGTCTTGTCACATAAAATGTATATCTCTTCGATTATTTAAAAATAAAAATATTAGAGTTGCTATTTTATAGAAACCTGCTATCGAGAGGTGGACATCTATAAATTAAACCCTTAAGACTAGTAATAGGCAAAGTTAATCGCACATTATGCTCGGTGCACACGCGTCGCCGCTGACTCGTGAGAATAAAAACAATCTATTTATATAATATTGCGATCAACTGTGCGAGACGCTTAGTATATACGTGGGCTTTTGAACTGTCCAAGTTACTCATTATATTAATGCATCTAACTATAAAATTAAAATAGAAAAAAAACGTTATCAGTACAATTCAATAATACTTTAGCCGTATCTAGAGTAACACGCGATGATTACAAAATCAAATCAGTAAGGCAAGCGTTAAAAGTATTGCAACGGTCACTACATAATATTACACGGTGCGGTGCCGTTCGGACGCGCCGGCTGCGCACGCGCACCAGACTCCGTGTCCGCCAGTGCGCTTCAAATGAGAGCACAATTTGGCTTGTTTAGGTGAGCATTTGACATGTGGACAGGGCGCCTGCGCGACCAGCGGTCCAACGGGACGTCGCGTGTACATAACGGGCAAAGTACTTAAATACCCAGCAGTATACCTACGCGAATCAAACCACCTAATATTACTAATAATTAATCTTTGTGTTACTAAACACCTATCAAATCATTAATAACTAAAATCAAATCGAAGTCGTAAAATTAATTGCATAATTTTTTCATATTCTATTTAAAGGAAAATTAATATATGTTTTTTTTTACAATTTAATTCTATCTACGGTGAATATACATGCATTATTACATTCTTAACTATTAGTGTGTACTAAACGTTTATAAAATTACTTAACTCTTTTTTTGTTTGTTTAATACACTCAAAATCTAAGTAAATACAAGTTGTCCGTCACCGAGCCCACACGGGTAATAAATAACTCTAAGTAGTATAAAACTCCCGTTACACGTTCAATAGGTACAACGAAACAAAGCGAAAACAGCACAAACGCGTTGTTAATAGCGCGGGCGGCGCGCGCGACGCGACGCAAGCACGAGTCAACCTCAAAGTATCCAAAGCAAACGCTCGCCAGTGAAACGCAAACGTTGATAATTGACAAAAACTGCTACACCATAGACAGTGACTGTGCGTAACTTAATTCGCTAACTAAACTGTTAGGACGCGTCGCCAGACGGATGACGGCGCGCCGCGCCCCGCTACTAATAAATTCATCATTACACGATTTGGTACAAACACTACACTATGATAAAACATTAGTAAATGCAACCTACTAGCTCTATCGGCATACAATAACGCAACATTTACAATCCATACGGTANNACACACACACACACACACACACACACACACACACACACACACATACCCACACAGGCACACACGAACACCGATCGATATAAAATTAACACACCTAGAGATAACAAATGATTAATCACATTTATACTCGATTAAACGCGGCGCGCGCGCGGCCGCTCACACAAATAAAAACTCTACTAGTACAAATATAAAATACAATAACGTGTGACATAACGAGTCGTTACGATCGAATAGTAGGCGCGACGCAATGTTAGCACATATTATGTGGAAGTGCCCTTATTGGGATTCTTTACACCATATATTCAAATATAAATATACAAATTGATAGCATATATTCAAGCCCATACTATTAATTGTACGGAAACCAAAAGATAACTTCCGTATCATATGAGCGAGCGCTAACCGACCGCGTGTCGGTCGCCGAGCTCGCTCGCATCGCGTGCCGGCCGACGCGTGCGACCGACGTCAGAGAATGACGCACGACGCCTGCGCGCACTACACGGGGCGCCGCTCACCGTTCGGAAAGTGGCCCCCGTTGTTCGTGTCATATACAAATTTCACCAGTAATCGCTTATATTAAGTGAAAATCAAGATTCAGACGTGTAACTAATCGACTTTTATAAGCGTAATAATAGTAATATTATCAATATCTAATATCAGCACAGATTTTTCGAATAGGTCATCTTCAATGACCTGCCATGATTATCCAATCTGAAGACCTGTCGTTGTTCACACACATAACGGTTGTACATCATTATTTGACGGTTATTCGTGGTTAGTTATTTAACAGTTATCATATCGACACCCCATGCAATAAAACCTAATTGTTTCCGCAAATTGAGTCATAATAGTCTTGTTAACTCAAAACAATAAATATAATAATATGTATAATAGTTTTCTTTTACAAACTTAAAATAGATGAAAATTGTTCTCCTATAAACATGAGTTGAATGACATTGCATTGGACGCAGGTGTCGATACAACAGCGGCCCGTGGCCGGCGCGCGATGCTGCCGCGGGCCCGTCGCTCCACGCCATTTACTTCCGCCGCCGTAGGGCTGCGCCCCCGTCGTTGATTCACAGTCGCATGTAGCAGTCGTGCTGACACAGGGGCGAGCAGTCGCGCGCCCCCACGCCCCGCTGTGCCGCGTGCGGCGCGCGGCGGCTCGCGGCGCCATCGAGGGCGCGGGGCGTGGGGGTGGCGCGCACTCAGTCGGTGTACCACAGGTGCTGCTGGTGGTGCGGCGGCACCAGGTAGGTGGGCGAGTAGGGCTGCAGGTAGCCGGGCAGGCGCGCGCCGCTGGCGTGGTGCGCGGGCGGCGGCGCCGCGACGCCGGCCACGCCGCCCCTGCAACACACATACAACAACTATAAATAAAAAACCCTGTCAAAATAAGTTTAGGAATAAGACTTATTTATAACGGAGATCACAAATATAATAATTCTTGACAATACTGGTGTTGATTCTGTTGTAACCAAACTTAATCCTTCCCTATCTCTTTCCAATGTCAAACGCCAAAACGAGATAGCTACAATGTTGGTGCTATCAGTTTCGTTTAGGAATGTCAAAATTAAAAGATTTAGGCGCGATCTCGAAATACACGGTCTAAAGATACACAAAAACGAAACATTTTGTTGAACCGTTTGACAGAAACGTAGGTCGGTACTCGCTATAAATGTTTGCTATCTCGCTTTGACGTTTTATATTAGAAAAAGATAGAGAGGGACCACATTTAGTTAAGTTCTGTTACAACTTAATCACCACCACTGTACCGCATATCAAAAAAAGTGTATCCAAGTTCTTCCAATTTACGATATTTTCACAAAATAAGTTTTCTATACATTTATATATGTCATCATCATTATCAGCAGCCGTTGGACGTGTGACACTCTACCACCGCCCGGGCCTCGGCCTGGTATTCGCTGTCGTCTGCACGCCGGGCAGGCGCCGTGGAGATTGTAATTGAACACCAGTATAACGCCGCTGCCCGTTGTCGTGGTACTCGCAGCACCCGCGTGGAGATGGAGTGGCGGTATTGTCGCGCCGCCGCCACAGAGCACGTGTCAACACGTCACAAAGTACAATTGTCGCGACAGTAATAATATTTAATTTCTCGCGCAGCAGCGCCGGCGTCATCCAGCGCGCTCGTTTCATGTTTTAAAGCACAGAGCACGATCATGCCGAGATGATGAAAAATGATGATGATGATAAAAAATTATATTTAAATTTTGTAGATTGATAAATTAACCTAGAATTTACAACCTGATTAAATAATTTGTAATAAATACACATCCATGTATCAATAAATATGCTCCTCAAATTATCTATATTTAACTGATAATTTTGAAATCCTAACAGGATTGGCAATTATTTGCATTCAAAGGAAAGGGTGTCAAAACAAACTTGATCGAAATAGGTATGTATACATGTGTACCTATTTCGATCAAGAAGTACAATTTTATAATCGTGCTAGAAATAGTGTTTAAGTATACAGTTTAATTTTATAATCTTGGTAGAAATAGTGTTTTTGTATAACACTTTCATTTTATAATCGTGGTAGTTAGTAATAGTGTTTAAGTATACACTTTAATTTTGTAATCGTGGCAGAAATAGTGTTTAAGTATACACTTTCATTTTGTAATCGTGGTAAAAATAGTGTTTAAGTATACACTTTCATTTTGTAATCGTGGTAAAAATAGTGTTTAAGTATACACTTTAATTTTGTAATCGTCGCAGAAATAATGTTTAAGTATACACTTTCATTTTGTAATCATAGTAGAAATAGTGTTTAAGTGTACACTTTCATTATGTAATCGTTGTGGAAATAGTGTGTAAGTATACACTTTCATTCTGTAATCGTGGTAGAAATAATGTTTAAGAAGACACTTTCATTTTATAATTGTAGTAGAAATAGTGTTTAAGTATACACTTTAATTTTGTAATCATGGCAGAAATAATGTTTAATACACTTTCATTTTGTAATGGTGGTAGAAATAGTGTTTAAGTGTACACTTTCATTTTGTAATCGTGGTGGAAATAGTGTGTAAGTATACACTTTCATTTTGTAATCGTGGCAGAAATAATGTTTAAATACACACTTTTATTTTGTAATCGTGGTAGAAATAGTGTTCAAGTAAAAACTTTTATTTCAGAACACACAAATCAGCACACTAGTTTTCACACTGTGTCCACATCACAAGTTTCTTGTGCGCACTTCTAATATATTTATCAATAATATTATATGCTCCTTTCCTCTGGTTGTTGGCGGCCTGGCTATCTTCCTGACAGGATACCCGTATCCTAGTGCAGAAGCCAGTCTCTGAGAAATGGTGTTTTGTTTTTTTTTAATAAACATATAAGTATGTACCAATTGCCGTTTGTGAAGATAAACTAATCAAATAAATATTATTATTATTTATATTATTATTTAAAAGTACTCACGTGTGGTAGTGGTAGGTGGGCACGTAGAGCGGCGGCAGGTAGCCGGGGGACACGCCTCCCCCGGGGGACAGCACCCCGCCGCTGCTGGTCCTGACAACACCATGTCTCATTATAACACCTTGGATCAGAGCTGCCCAAATTGTTATGTTTCGTAGAGCACTTGCCCTGTTTACCGCTTCTGAGTAGACCCCCTGATTAGCTAGCAGGGGGTCTACTTAGAAGCTACTCAAAATCTAGCTGACCAAAATCCATATAATGATTTTTTTGCAAAATCAACAACTTCAAATTTGTTTTTGAGGTGGCATAGTGCTGATCACTTTGAAAGATTTAAATTTCTGATGGTAGTGAAGTCGTCGTTGACATACAGGTTATACAGATCCTGGAGGTATACACAGACCACTGGGTATCAATGTTCTAGATCAGGGCTGTCCAAACCAGACACGATCTCGTGCCAATACAAATTACTAAATAAATTGGAGGACCGCAGAAACAAATGCCTTTACATTTAACATTAATTTACTGAAAAAAAAAGTGATAAAACTTGTTGTCATACGAACCAATATTCATTTATTAGAGATGCCATAAAAATAAAATAATATTCTACCGAAATAATTTTATAGAAAGAAAATTTTCATATTTGTGGTAGATCAAAACGAGTCGCGGGCCGCACAAATATGAGCCGCGGACCGTGATTTGAACAGCCCTGTTCTAGTTTATTATAATACCTTCATTCAGATCCCTATGGAAGACTGTTCTAGAATTAATGTTTTAGTGTGGGGTAAATAAATACTCTATTTCAGAACATTATCACACCCCGTTTCCAGATAATCACAATACATATTCATCATCATCGTCATATCAGCCCACAGACGTCCACTGCTGGACATAGGCCTCCTCTAATGATCGTCACACCGAGCGGCTATGAGCCGCCTGCACTCACCGACTGCCCGCGACCTTCACCAGATCATCGGTCCACCTAGTCGGGGGTCGACCCACATTACGATTTCCGGTTCGGAACGCCGCTCCAGCATTTTAGGACTCCAATGTCTATCAACTCTGTGAGCTATGTGTACTGTTCCATACGATTATAATACATTTTCTAGACCATGGATATTTAAGACTAGTTACTTGTAAATAACCATGTTACCACTAAGTACACAAGAAGTATTGTTAAGAACAAATTGCACACCCGCATTCTATCATCACTTTGGAATATTTAACCAGTCACTTTTTTATACATAGGACCGGCTGTCACACGCGACTCCGTCGACGCTGGTGTCAGAATAAATCATTTTCATTCCTGTGCCCGTTTCTTGCGCTGCTTTTAAAATTTCGGGATGTTCACTATTTTTTGCCAACTTTTGACCTGAATTGTGAACCACAAAGCCGTGCGAATTTTTAAAATTACTTTCTTAGTGCTCGGCTACACAACTAAAGGACACCCCACGTCTGTGGCACCACTAGTTTAAGCTGTGCATGGTCTGTCTGTCAGTCAATCACTGAGGGCGGACCGTAGGAACTCACTTGTAATGCGGGTGCGCGTGGTGGTGCCACGCGTGCGACGCGTGCTTGTGCGCGGCGGGCGGGCCGCTCACGCTCACGCTTACGCCGCCGACGCCGCTTACGCCACCCACTCCGCTCACTCCTACTCCGACGCCGCCCACGCCCACGCCAACGCCGACGCCCATGCTCATGCCGCTCGCGTTCGTCAGGTACTCGCGACAGCCGCCACTCTGTAATTATTATTATAATGTAACAATCACCGCGGATTAGACTGGTTCCGACTGACTTCAGTTATGACTCACGGGCTGTCTTTCTTCTTCCGAGTGGTATTATTAATCCCGCGTTTTTAACCAAGGTCCGCCTCTCAGTTTAATCTATTCGAGTTTTTCCGATTTTCAACATCCTCATCAATGAGTCCACTGGCTTCTGTATCTTACTCAACGACAATCAGTATCGGTCGCTGAAACACCGCAGCCGGTCACCTCGGAGTACGTCAGCCACGTTACTCACACCGAGACTGTCTCGGATACAGCGTATGTAACATTACCAGTTATATCATTGAACATTGTTCACCCTCTCAACATCATTTAAAACATATTTCGGGTGGTGGAATTTCCGTTACGAAACTGACGGCAGAGAGCCGTCAGTCGTCTAATAATTTAGATCAGAGGTCCTCAAAGTTTTTTGTCTGGTAGACCACTTGTAATGATTTTCACTTTTGGGTGGACCCCCAAAGCGTTGTGAATATAACATTGTTGTAAATTTATTAACTTCAAATGTGTTTTTGACAGTTGTCGTGGACCCCTTGCACGTCATCGTCGACCCCTGGGGGTCGATAGAGACTACTTTGGATATCAATGATTTAGATTAAATCTCTACATCCATATCAAGTCCTTTAACCGAACTACGAGTTACAACTCAAGACGAGGCGAGGCGAGACCTTTTAATATAATCCCCATCTGATCTGGTGCGTGTCCTTCATTGTTTAATACATTGAAACGCTTTATGTATTATGTCTTATTTAACTTGTACCATTAATTAAGACTAAGTTTTACGACGCCATTATCATAATTATTTTTTAATCACCATTTCTTTATATCCACTCAGAGACAAATCCAAATCAACTCTAGAATTTAAAATTAAATTAAAATGAACTTTTTGTAATTGGTAAATACATCTTAATTTCCTTAAAATCAATAATTGTGTTAGACATTTCATATATTCTTTCTCATATATGTATGTATTTAGCAGGCAACTTCTATATATTTTGAGTAATAATCTATTATAACGAAATATTTCTCATTTCTAAATTGCAATAAATCTGCTCTTACTCTCTCCCATGGCAAAGATGAATTTTCTAATTACATCAAAGTTTCTTTAGGATTTGCTGACTTGTATTTCAGACAAATTTGACAATCAACGACCATTTCTTCTATTTTTTTTTATTCATACATGGCAAAAAAATTAAATCTCTTGCTAAAATTTTACTTCTAGATATACCTAAATGATTGGAATGAATTTGTTTTAAAATTTCTTTAGGCACGGAACTTGGAATGCTTAGACTGTTGTTTTTAAATACTAAGTCATCAATTACATCAATTTCTGATGTATAATTCTGCGGCAATTTCATTATGACATTTATCATCTATACCATATATTAGAATATCGTCCACAATAATTATTATATTAATTATGCCTGCGAAAGACGCTGTAATAATTTTACTGAAAATTTATGTAAAACAATTAAGACAATAAGGTAAGTGTAAATATTTGCATCTACCATATGGGGTATTGAAACTACATAGTCTGAATCACTTAAACTCAATGGGATCATCCAAAATCCTGAATAGGCATCTAAATGTGAAAAGATTTTAGCTCTATTCAACTTGCATCTAACATCCTCAATGGAAGGTAAAGGATAATATAACCTAAGAATTGCCTCAAAACATATTCTTAATTGCTTATTGGGTTTTTCTACAATAACAACTGAACTAACAATCTGTAGGTTTTGAAACAAGTTCTATTATTTCTAATCTTGTCATTCCATCCAGTTCTTCCTTTAATGAATAATTTTAAATTCCTAAAATGGTATTTTATGCTCTTATTTTAGGTACCACATAAGAAATGACCATGAGATGGCTCTTTGCAAAACATCCTAGATCCTAAAAAAACATTTGTGTGCTCATTTAAGATCAATTTTAATTCATTAGATTGAGTGTTGTTTCTATGAGTGAACATTCTTCTGATAATACCGATTTCAGTACATGTATTTGCACTAAAGACAGTTAAACATAGTATATTTCCAACCATAAATTTTATATTATAATTATTTATATGACATTTCAAGATACAAGAACCTTCGACTGGAATTGTATTACCAATATAAAGAATTAAATTTACATTTATCTAAAATATTCTGATGTAATTTTATCTTTTTAAACAATTCACATGAAATACAATTTGCTTATGCACCAGTATCAATAAAAAAAGAAATAGTTTATTATTATGCCCTTTAGCCAATTATTTGAATATAAATTATTTATTCACAAATTATTGGTTTCTAAGCTTCCTATACAAAATCTTGGTTTGATAAATTAGTTGAGACTGAACACAGAATGCTTTCAGTTATAGTGAAACTCTTGTTGAGGTTACTGAGCTCAATTGGTGTCTGTATAGGTGTACAGCACATGTGGGCAAATATCTCATCTTTCCGCACTTATTTACATGTCCATAGGCAGGACGCTTGATATGATGCACTTGACCACCACAAGTGCATGTGTCTTGTATGCAAAATCTTAATTGACTTCTTGAATTACTGCAGCTTGACTTATATAACTAGGTTATGATGTATGACTGAGCAGTCTTGAGCTGGCTCTTTCAGGTAAATATTATTTGTATAAGAAACTTCCATTGCCTTGTAAATACTTACTCTAATTCAATATTATTCTCAGCCAGGAGTTTTTGTCCGATGTTGGTGTATCGTTTGCTCATGTTGCAGATGAATATATCACATATCAGAGAGCCTTTTAGCTCATTAAATTCACATCTCATAGCCAATTTCTTTAATTTGATTAAAAAACTGTCTAAAGAATATAGTTCCTGTTTTAGTTTGAAAAATTTGTTTTTCTATGGCCAAATTTAATTTTAGAATAAACTAATTGTCAAATGCCTTAATTGTTGATTTAATAGTCTTATTTTCTTCTCCAAAGGAATTATATATTGTAGATATTATTCAAACATGAAATATAATAGTATAGCTAATTTTCTTTGATCCGTGTCCTGTCATATTGCCTAGCTATTATGAAATTTTCAAAAAGTTGTTTCCATCTTTTCTAAAATGGTATTAGATCAGGTGCTGTTCGGTCTATAGGTTACAAGTAATTGCTAAAAATTTTGTTGATCCATTATTAATAATGGAATATTCTTCAGTCTCTTACAGTACGTTCTTTTCTCGATGAACACCTTGGATGACACAATACGTTTTACTTAAATTCATAGAGTTGGCCCATTGACTAATAATTGATATAACTTTCTCCATGTCACTCGTTATGTTTAATACATTGAAACACTAGTATATCTTCTTTTATTTGCATCATTAATTAACACTTAAGTTTTACGACGTTATTATTTTATTATTTGTACCATTTCTTATATCTGCTCAGAGACGAATCCAAATCAACTCTAGGTTAGAGACTCTCATTTGCTACCACAGCAGTGCGGTGCAGCGTAAAGGTAGTCATTGTACAGACGGTGGTGTATGTACTTACGCTATCCCTCTTGCTGTGTTGCACCGGCAGGTACTGGCTGCAGGGCACGTACTCGTTCGTCTGCCGCACGGCGGATGCACTTTGCTGTAAAGAATAAATTTATTTCATTAAAATAAGGAATTAGTAGTTAACAGCAACTCTCACAGACCATTTAAGTACAAAAAAGCATCTTCACAGGCTAAAGCTGTCCAGCAGCTTCACATGATAAATTGTAACACCAAATAGATACCATGGAACGCACGCTGTACTATTGTGATGCACTGGACAGAAAGCGAATGAATCTTTTAGGTTTTGCGGTCACCAAACCTGAAGATTATAGACTCTTCGTGGCTAGATTAATATGCGGTTCATTGAAGCTGCACTTAATAAATCCAACATAACACAAAAGAAAGGCGTCCATCGAAGCATTCGCGTCTTGACCCACAGAGGCCATATTAAGTTAAAAATATAGTCGTCACAAAATGTCCGTTTTGACATTCATGCAAATGTCATCATAGCATCATTAGATATGTAACTAAATAAATTGATGCTCAGAAAAATCGATTTTAACGACAAATCGATTCGAAATTATGGGAATTTATAATCGTTTAGAGTATTAGTTTCTAGCTAGACGATTTAATATTTATCTAAGGATCATAGAGTTTACAAGGACAACCTGTAGTAATAATAATTCTGTAGGGAAAAACACTAAATGCTTTCATAATTAAAATATTTATTCATTTTCGGGAAATGAACCAAATTCATTGGTAGAGCTATCGTCGCCTGCATTTATATCTATGAAAGTGCTGTTTTATACGGAAAAAAATCAAAATATTTCAATAATGAAAAGTATATAGTTAAGAAATTGGAGTATTGTCGATTACTGTCCAGTACTTTTGCCATTTTAATGAAAGTTCATTGATGTTATAGAAATCATAGTGAATTCATGATCTGTAGGCGTTTTACACAGCGTCATCGGATTTAAAAATTTTCTCTTGTAAATTCCGAAAAAGAAAGTAGAAATCAGTTGGAGTGGAGTCTGGTGAGTATCGTGGATGACGTAGTTTCTAGTTTTAACTCCTGTAGATTTAAGACGGTTTGTTATGCGCTGTGAGAACGAGCGTTGTCGTGAAGGAGTGGACTAGAGCACTAGACAAGTGTCGGTTGTTTGATAATCAGCTTCTCCATAATCATATGCAATTTTCACAATACACCTCTACAGTAATTGTTGTGTCGGGCCTCAAAAGGCTATACATGAAATTAATGTATTAATTTCGAAAGAAGTAATTTGATGAACACAGGCGAAGCTTATCATTTCGTTTATTATTAAATATATCGATATTATTTTCCTCGGCATATTAAAAAGTAAGAAAATTGATTTTGGCATTGCAAGTTTTGCTTAAGATTCTTTGTATTGACAATAAATATCAGAAGTTTATTTTCGATTATTGGAATGTTAATCGATTTTAGTTCAGAATTATTACAAGCCGTCGCAGCTCTACGCTCACATACCGAATGACACAACATTGTAACAACGGCCTACTGTATTGTACAATATTTTTTTTATGGGGAGAATTTACTAAAAATAAAATGTATGTTTTTTAGATTACACTATAGTCTGTTCACTATGTTATTGTATTCTAGACAGATGGAACTAGTGATTGCAAGAAAATATTAAATATAGATTGTTACAATCGAAATCGATTACTAAAAAACTCGATTAAAAATATAAAATATTACCGTTCTTTTTTTGTTTGTTGTAAGTAAATAACAAAAGTACATTACAAAGTATTTTATAGTTAATATGTTATTTATTACGTCACTCGTCATTTTTTATTAACATTTAACTAGTTTTTAATTTATTAGAATAAAAACATAGTCGAAGTGTTTATGGTAGCAAATCCATATCGTGGCCACACTGATATGATGATGGCCACTGCCGCCATGTTGTTTATTAGACTCGCAACAAGACGCCTGCGCTAGTCTCTACTGTTCTGTTTGCTGAGTGTTTTTCCATTTTTAACACGTTGAGTAGAGTACACTGTATTCCTCAGTCTTAAAAATAAAGTGCTTAGAACTGAACTAAACATGCCGAAGCGAATGGTGTTAAAAGGACAATCAAGGGAGTTGGTGGTACGCCTGCGTGATTATTTTGAAAGGGAATAACAAAATGGTGGACCCCTTTTGCCATTGGAAAATGTGTGTGAGCGTGTTGCGAAAGCACTAGGTATCAGTGTTGGTTCTGTGACAAATATAACTAAAGAAATGATTATTTGTCACGCAGGAACTATCAAAGGAGCGTTGCTGTCTTTTAAATGGAAAAACCCAAAGATTATCACGAGGAGATGGATTCAGAAGTGTTTGAAAGATGGTTTAAATATTTATTGAGCAAGTTGGAGGAACCATCAGTGATTATTATGGATAACATCATATCGCTCTCGAATAATAAATAAAATGGCTACGCAAGCCAACAAATAGTCCGACATTATAAACTGGCCTCGTGATCATGGCCACAACGTAGATGAGTCTATGTTAAAATGTGAGTTGGTCCGTATATTAAAAGAAAATCGACAACCACCAAGATACGTTGTGGACGAACTTGCAGCAGAATATGGGCACACAGTTCTGAGACTACCGCCGTACCACCGTCAGTACAGCGCCATTGAACACATGGGCAAATCTGAAAAGGTATGTAGCAAGAAATAACACAAGTCCACCATTTACAGAAAATAAGATGTTGGAATTGCTGAATGATGCATGTAACCACGTCACCGCTGAAAAATGGGCAAGTGGAAAGGACTAAACAATTAATATTATCGGACTGGGAACGAGATATCGCTTTCGATAATCTGAGAGAGCAATCCTTATTGTTCATGTCGGTGAAGATTCATCATCAGATGAAGAGAGTATGTCAGTAGATGATGAATAATTTTGTAAAAATGAACTTCAATATATATTTGGTGGTATAATTTTCGATTTACAAAATAATATCCACCAAATTTATTTTAAAAATTTTTAGGTAATTAGGGTTGTAATATGTGTCCTAGATTTTTTTTTAAATAATATTAAACAATATCGCAAGGTTTTTCGTGTACTCCGAAAGGGATTACAATCGTGAGCGATGTATGTAATAATTAATAATAATTAATTATTAATAAAAAAATCATAATCGATTTACATTTATCGATTTACAACATCCCTAAAATTGCTTTCTGGTTGATGTGACCTTGGCAATGAATGACGGCTTGTCACCTTTTTTTTTTATTTGGAGTTACATATATTCGCGGACGCTAGAACAAAGTTAAGTGTACTACTCTGTATGAGCTGTCTAGAATACCATAACATAGTGGACACACGATAATTGCTCTTGTTTAGAAATATCTTCATAGTTATTTGTATAAAAGTATCCGACTGTCTACTTTCGTGTTAGTATTTATACAAAGTTAGTTCGTGATGATGACCAAGAAACGTCAAAACGCGACTGTAGTGGGTATATTCCATAAGTTTATGTTGTGTATTGCGTTATGTTCTGTTTATTTCTAAAATTTTTACCTATTTGTTTACGTCATCCGGGATAATATGATTCTAATAATACAAACACACGCAGGCACGCACGCACGCACGCGCTCGCACACGCGTGCATACGCACACATGCACACCCAGTACGCACGCACGACGCGCACACAAACACGCACGCGCATACACACGCACGCACACACACACACACGCACGCACAAACATTTATGTTGGTTCAGGCTCAATTAATAAATTTACGTGCTCACACGTACATGAACCCTGAAACAAAATATACTTTTTGGAGTCAGTCGTATAAATGACAGTAAAATAAAGGAGGCACTCTGCAGATTGCCCACTTTATTTTGTTTACTTATTCATTATCACTTAACAAAAAGGGATGGGCGTACGCTACAATCGAAACATAAAATAATAATTAATATATTATTATTTTATTTTATTTCGATTATTAATATAAAACAGATTTTTCGGTTTTTTGGCGCCAACCCGAGTGGAGCA
>WUAW01011303.1:241-12501 GCA_017165845.1 Thaumetopoea pityocampa | reverse complement strand
GGGGTCCACCGGAACCAGCTAAATTTTGAAAGTGGTCTATGAGAAAGAAAAGTCTGGGAACCTCTGGTCTACACACAAAAATATAACAAAAATAACGATGAGTGTTAAATATTTTTAAATTCAAGGTGTTTATCTAACCAATACAATTTATTTTTTATAAATTTATTTATTGCATTGTAATAAAATAACAAAATAATAATGCCTTATAAGCTGATACGCAAGTTTCTTGTACTCTGTCGCGCCCGAAGGCTTCACAACGACCGATCTGTCGCTCTAACCTGTGCCGCTCCCGATCGAAATCCTGCAACGCGCGTCATTTTATACTACTCTCATCCAACACTGGATACTGTAAGTACAATTTTATTCATTTATATATAATGTGACATTTTATAATCGTTCTTTCTCGTTTACCAGTATGAGACGCACACTACGATCGTCAGCGATATATCGAACGCTCCACGCACACTGACTACCTAAATATTAGCGCGACCAAATTGACAGGGACTCTTAAATTCTATCCGTTACCAGTCTGAGTTCTGTTTAAAAACAAGGAAAGGAAAGACAAACTTAGAGTAAAGAGCTTGAAGTAAGAAAACATGTTGAGCTTGGCGACATTATTCTTGCTTCTCTTTTATTGAAAGAAGATAAAAAAATGTTTAAAATAGTGCAAAAAGCTTTTCGAAAGCCGTCGTAGTCCACAGACATGTCAACAATAGGGCTGACACAATCACTGCGCGATTAAACCCTTTTTTATATTTGAATAAAAAAAGACAAGCTTACGGATGTCAACTGAACGTGGCGCTTCCACGGACTCGTTGTGAGCCATTGTGAACACTGGCCCACTTTCATGAGAGAGGATTGGTTCCAGATAGCTGTAGTGGATATTCATTAAATTGCAACAAGTTCAGTTGCGCATTACCCTCGTGTTATCTATCAGTCGGTTCTCACTGCACTCGCTGGAAGGGACGTGTGACCCAATTATTTATATCATCATCAGTTATTTGAAAGTCCACTGCTAGCAATCAGTCTCCTCCTTAAAATGCAGGAATGTGCTACAATGTCCAAGCTTGGCAGACGACTTGGAGAACGCAATAGATTTTGACTGAATAACAGGATAACGCTGCTTCCCGTTGCCCTGGCACACAATGGCGAGGAGACGGGTGCGCGGACGGCGACGCGTTACCGGCAGTGTTGTGCGGCTGGGGGTCGTGCGCGTGGCGCGCGCGGCGCGGCGCCTCCTCGTCGTCCGAGTCGGAGATGGTGATCACGGACACGGCGGGGGAGGGCGTGTCGCGGATCGTGATGGTTTGCGCGCTGCCCACGCTGCCGGTCATGCTGCCGCCCACGCTCGGACAGCCGTCCTCCCACGCGGCCGCGTTACTCGCCGCGTGCACGGCGGGCCGGCCGTCCCTGCGCACGACACACGCGGTAACTACCCACGGACACCGTCAACAATAAACAAATAATCATCACACACACACACACATGTATTACGTAGAGAACACAAAGCTGAAATAATCAGGTTGTATTCATCACCAACATCATCATCAGCCCCTAGAAGTCTACTGCTGAACATTCGGCTTCTCCTTAAAAAAGGAGGGAATTAATATAATCTCCGCAGTTGGCAGGCATCCTGGTAAACTTTGAAGAGTAACACAGCTGCCCGTTACCCGGGCACACCCGGCCGGCGCTCGCGGCGTCCGCGGCGGAAGATGGGGTGCGGTACCCCAGCGCCACACACCAACAGGCTGTATTGCCTGGTCCCAAATTAAAATTCGCCTGTCGGTCTGTACGAGTATACGTAACGTTTTGTTATTTATTATACATAAGCGACTCTTGATCTTGAAATCGCCCTGTGATTCATGTCATAGCAGCACCCAACGTTCTTTGTCTTTGATATAATCCGTTTTGTTTAATATCATGATGGCCGATAGTGTTTAAGTCAAGGGGCCGTTTAAATAGTATTATGCACTTTAAAGAAAAAGCAATTATAAGCAGATCCAAATGTATCAAGCTATCGATAACCTCCGGAATAATCTTAACATGCTTCTAAACGATGGATCCGTTTGCGTTGGCCGCGAACACTATCATTGACCTCATGGGTTCGCTCGCTCCCCATAAGGAACGGTGTATAATTAGTCCGCAACATAAAACCGGCACATATCGACACGGGTAACAGGTGAAGGTAACGCACGCGTGGTCGCGGTCGGCGGGCCGCGGGCGCGCGGGCGGCGTGCCCTCCTTCACGCGCTTCTTCACCGGCGACAGCTGCGTGGGCTCCTTCTTGCTGCCGTTCGCCATGCTACGACACACGCGCGTTACATGAGTACATCATACAATAATATTGGTTAAGGTTATTTAAAACTAAGTTTTGTTAATTTTTAAA
Organism: Thaumetopoea pityocampa; assembly: GCA_017165845.1. Lineage (NCBI taxonomy): Eukaryota > Metazoa > Arthropoda > Insecta > Lepidoptera > Notodontidae > Thaumetopoea > Thaumetopoea pityocampa. Next base: position 10,115 of record WUAW01011303.1, on the reverse strand, counting down.
GCTTAAAATTCAGAAATAATATTATACAAAGTGCACATTTTCAAATTGTCATTGAAATATAATAGTCGCCCTACTAATGCACTCTGCGCCTTTGTTTTTCTTTTAACTAAAGTTTATCGATATTCATCTTTCACAAATAAATTAGTAATAGAATTTGAATTTTTAAATCTGGGAGTTATACCCCCTTTGCGTTGTTATTATTGACTTATTTTCACATTCTCGTAGGTAAATAACAAAGAAATATGGAAAAATCGAACTAACAATGAAATGCCTCGTCACCGCAGTACTAACATCACGGTGTGGTTTGAACCTGAAATGGCGCTTTAAAAGTAAGATAAAATACGATTACCTTTTTGATCTGATCGTAATGGAAAAAGGTAATCACCAAAATATTACATGTTAAATTAATAGTTAAGAAACAATAAACACTAGTGAGGGCGTGCGTTGAACGAGCGCGGAGTACAATGTACGGCGCGATTGTGTCATTGAACATCGAAAAGTTAACATTATTCACTATATTATAATAAATATTTCTACGCTACATTAAATTCGCACAAATAGTGTTAAGACTACAAACAAGCTATTTTTCAGCGCAAATAAATTCTAAAATAATAAATTGATATTCCAGACAGCTTTAAGCAAACAAACAAGTAAATTATTAATAAATAAATAAACTAAATCATATAAATAGTTGTATCCATTACTGTAATTATTATATTAAGGAAAGTGAACTAAATGAGATAGACTAATAAATCAAAGAAGTCAGTTGAACAAGTAAAATACAGAAAAATGATAATACAGAAATGATAATACAGAAAAATGGTGCAAATATTTTCAGAAGTTATACAGCTGTACTGTGGTAGTACGTCGCGGACTACAATAATAGCATAAAAAAGTGTATAGGTGAGCAACATTGACAGTACAGTTTGCAGTGAGATTACATCGGCAGATGCAGAGACTCCAGTAATCCCTGAAGCACGATCACACAGCAAACCAGTCACAAGCTTCGTGTCTAGACTGCACATGACGAAGGACAAAATACGGGAACCGATTGAGTCACCACTAAAGATATTAAAGAAATAAAGCTGAGGAGAGTCAAGAGACGAGCCGGGCATGTTAAACAAACTAAACTGGCAAACTGATAACGCCGAGCAGACGAAGAGCACTGACACTACTACGAATAATTGATATGTGTATACTATTATAAGTGTATACTGTAATAAAACTGTTAAATTTCAAATTTTGTAAGTCAAAGATAAAAATACTCAGATCAATTAATTAAGGGCTTTTGAAACCAAATCCGTCGATGTTTGTTAAAATCAGCGGGTAGATTTTGGTCAAACTGTTACAGTCTTAATATATACCTCTATTCCGACTTAAATACTGCGGCATGTTTCATCAGAATTGGTCCAGTGTGATTGAAGATAAAGCTTGGTCCCTGTTTTAGCAGCCGCTGTTTGAGCCGAGAGCTCAAGTTAAAGTGGATCTAATGTTTTCTATATAAATCTATGATAGCGGGAAATAAGACATTCACGGGAGCGGAGCCGCGGACAAAATCTAGTTTAGATATGTCTAGGTAAGTGATGTGTGCTGCACCTGTACGTCGGGTGGTGCGGTTGGTAGTGCGGCACCGCGCTCGCCTGCTGCTTGGTGGATCTGCCGACAACCGCAGCGTTAGTCCGCATCAGTTATCACCGTTAATCTAACAACGTCCAGTACAAAACTCACGACGAAACTGTCCACAGTTCACGTATACACAATTTGAAAGCTACCGCTTAGAACATAGTGCTTAAAATCGTACACAACGTTAAATAGTACACACAACAACATTCATTAGGAGCCTCGTCTACTGCTGGTTATCTCCAAAAATACTGTGAACAACATGAAGCGCGCGCGGCGGACTCTTGCACTAATTTGTTGGGCACGTCCTTCGGCCGGCGGTCGTGTCTACAGATATATGGTGTAAGGTTATCACTATGTTATTATTTATTATTCTGGTATCTCATAAACTAATCTAAAATTAATAAAATACTTCCGTATACTCTGTTAAAGACTTATTCACAACAATTTCTTTGTACTAGATTTCTGACAGATGTGTTGCTTCGATATTGTCAATGAATAAACTAATCCACTCATATCGATTGACTTTCATAAAATTAGGTCTAAATATATTCAGCATTATTTAAAGACTACAAATGCAGCGGTTGAAAATATATGTATGTTATATAGAAATTTCACGGCTAATTTATCCGTGAAATAATACCTCAGATCAGGTATTTTATGATATGATTTCCCAACGATACCAAAAAACATACTACAGACTTAATGATAGTATATATCACACCTCCTACTAGTATCGTGAATACATATACAGCTTATTTCTTTTTTTTCATATATAAACCCAGCAACGGTTCGATGTGACTGCATGGATTTACCTAATAGTTCAATATCTGATGATTTTAAATAGCATGATAAAATCTATTTTTATTGTGTATTTGCTATGGTATGACTTTATTTTTTGTACCATGAAAATTCGATACTTGGCAATCAGATTATAACTAAAGGAATCTGGGTAGGAAAGATACAATGAATATTCAAAAGCTTCGAAATTATACGATCATTTTTCTCCAAAATCGTTGATGCCACATCGAATTTGAGCAAAAACAAAATAAGGTGCACAGTGGGATGTGCCCGAGAATATCTTTTGATATTAAAAAAAAACATCGTCACATATCAACGAAAATTATACTGATTGATAGACCTTGTGATTCTGAAAAACTGTTCTCAGTTTCCATTATACAAAAAAATAGACCCGTTTAAAATATGTTTTGGTGTAGGCGGATGGGTTACAAGTAAATAGTCGATAATAAATGTATATCATCATTTTAAGGAGAGGGTCGTAGTCTATCGCGCTGACCTGGTGCGTAATGGTAGACATACCCATGCGGGCGTGCAGGTTTCCTCAGGAAGTTCTCTTTTTCTGTTGTGTATATTTGTTTACAATGTAAGCCGTATATGGGTTATACGGGACCGGGATCGAACCCGCGACCTTATCGACAGCGGGCGATGTCCTTATATGTGATACCTCTTGTGTGAGTGGTGGTGCTGGTGGTGGTGCGCGAGGTGCGGCTCCCACACGTCTGGCTCCGCCAGCGGGCCCGGCTCCACGATGAGCGGCGCGCGCCACTCGGTCATGCCGCCCACGTCGCTCACGCCGCCCACGCCGTGCTGGTGGTGCGCCGCCGCCGCTGCAGCTGCCGCCGCCGCCAGCTGCTGCACCTGTCGTCATTATCGTCAGCGCGTGGGAGCACCCCGCCGGGCGTGGGGCCCACGCTCGCCGGGCGGCCCAGAGACCGCAGTAAATTCTGATTGAATAACAAGATAACGCCGCTGTGCCCATTGTCCCGGCGCACCCCTCAATTGGCGCCATAGCACCCACGGGAGATGCGAGTGACGCTAGTAATGTGCCAGCGCCACGCAGCCGTACGACACACATTAACACTACGCACGCAGAAGTGCGTCGCCTGTACACTTGATACCTCGTCACGGCTTTACTTTGAAATTTAGCGGGACGCGTGCGGGTGTGGCGTCAACCACGTCGTTACCATCGACCACCACACAGCTGTCGGAAGCGATATGCGGCAGTTGTCAACGAACACTAGCAACCTACTGAAACTTCCAGATTAATAGTCGATGAGGATTAACATTAACCAATGAATGAACCACCAACCAAATGAAGATTAACCTTTTGCACTCCGGAGCGGAGCCGTTTAAAATGTCTTCACACACGAGGGCTCCGTCACGGAGACACACCTTGGACGGTTACAAAATGTAATTTTTTTTATATTATTTATATCCATAACCAATTAAAAAAACAACAACACACAAAGATGACTTTTCTTCTAATGCGAATATCAATTACTTATGTGAAGACGGTCTTTCCCCTGAAATTGCTTCCATGTTGCCGATAATATCAATTATCGGTTCGGTTAACAGTGTTAAGTCGGTCCGCGGATTCACTCTGGTGAATACATGTTAACATTAAAGGTGCATAGATAAAGGAGCACCTGGTAGGCGGGCTGGCACAGGATCGACGACACGAACTGGTGCGGGAAGGGCTCCGCGGCGCGCGCGGCGTACGGGCGCGCGCCGCCCACCGCCACGCGCCCGCCCTGGTACAGCTGGTACTGCCGCGGACAACATTACGTTATGGGTGCGGCTCGCGGCGCGAGCAGGCCTTTATGCCACGGTGACGGACGTGCTGCTGTGTGGGGGACTGACGTGTCACGCGTCCTGTCATCTTGCGCAGACGCATTGTCAGAGATATTTTCCAAAAACGGGCGGCGTTCGAAGCACAGTATATGGCAGTCGATTGTAACGCCTGTGCTTTATTACAATGATTTGAGTTTGCGTACTGCTTCTGTTAATATTTAATAGCGCTCTGCTGTGGTGAATGAATATAGCTAACGACCCAAGGTCAGCGCGATCTCTTCTAAAACTTGCAAGTCACGTGACGGTCGTGTATATTAATGTTTTAATAATTATTAAATAATTGTTGAATTACAATCCGATAATCGGGTTCTTCTTATTCTGCCTCTACTTCTTCGTCTACCTATTCTTCTTCACTGCTTCCTATATTTCACCCAGAGGTCGACGTCCCCAACTCTGGGAGCTGCCCCGGAGCGACGCCGACTCGGGACTACTCTACGTGGACGCCTTGCGCCGGGAGCTGACCCGCGCAAAGCCAGGGAATTGGTACTTCACCGGTGTGGAAATCCGACACGGTATCGAACCTGACCCCGAGGTTCTCCCTTATTAAATATTATTTTCTAAACTTATCAACCTTGTTTTCATTTTATTCTGGTTACGCTAAACGTCCCGAAGGCAATGGCAAAGTAGTAGTGACTATTAGCCTGATACCCTATAACTGAACCGTTAGTACTTTCCTTGTTCAATACACACGTGAGGTAACAATAGGCAGCTGAAAAAAAACAGCGGTTCCATAATACACCCTTGTAGCATCCCTTGATCTATTTGATATCAAAGTCCCAGTTAATTGTCGGTAATTAGAGATAAAATATATTTGTAAAATATTGGTAGGTACCATCATAAATATAACTTTAACAGTAATATACAGACGTATGTCTACAACGATAAGAAACCTATTTGTTCCATAACAATCACAAATGTATATAGGCCGTGCTGCCGATTGTTCATTTTAAGCAATGAGACCCGCAAAATGTCTTCACTACTGCAAAAACAGCGGCACTTCATAATCCATAAAACATTTAGTTTTAACTGTATAAAAATACCAACAAAAATTGGTGTTAATTTTAATGTAACACAAATAAAATTTCGACATAAATGTGTGAATAGTGAACAGGTGTGAATAGGTCGCTTATAACACGTAGACAGTATGAGTGCACTGGTGCGCCGGTCAGACCGGCTAACACCGGGTGTGTGTATGTACGCACTAGATTGTCGTAGGGCGCCGCGCGCAGACGCTGCTGGTTGATGGTAAGCGCGAGGTGGTGCGCGGGCGCGGCGGGTGCTACCACACTGCCCACGCCGTAGTCCGCGGCGCCCACGCCACCCACGATGCCTGACCGACGGCATACCTGACACCGAGATATTGTATCTTTAGTATCCTATACGCACGGATATAAAAAATGCAAAATTACAATTGCTTTTGTTTGTCTATGTGTTACCATACACGACGATACGGTAATGAGTTTTTAAAATAGAAAATTACATTTAAATACGATTTATTGTTTATAAATACAATTTCATTTAAACTAATATAGAAATAGAACTGGGATTTAGAATAAAACCGGTGCGGGAAACGCAGAAAACTAGTATATTTTAGAATCGTGATGAAGGTCTGAGAGACTTGTCGGGACGAAAGTCTGAGAGAGACTGGTTAGGACGGAGGTTGAAGAGAGTCTCGATGTAACATACTTATAATTACTTAGAACTAAGGGCGCTAAAGCAGCAGTTTTGTATTGAGGTGAGTATTTGGCGAAACACTGTAGGCGTATAACAGTACATTGAGCGGTTGGTCCTTCGAGCAGAAGCACACTATACAGAACCCCTCTCTCATCAGTGTGGGTGACACGTGAGACGGCGCGCGTTACCTCCATCATCTGCACGGACGCCTTCACGTTGTTGCAGTGCGCGTAGTCGACGAGGTGCGCCAGGGTCACGAACGCGTGGTTCAACGCCTCGCCCGGCATTATCCTCCTCTCCTGTGCAGAACATAGATGTTGAACTATACATGTATAATTTCATCATCATCTTTCATCATAATCATTCATTATCAGTCCATATTCGTCTATTTGGATCTATTATCTATTTGGACATTAACTAGCGGTATGTGACGTGAGTCTGATGCACGCCATGCAATTATACCCCCCATACAATAAATTCTACAGGTTACAATAGATTCCATAGAGTAAAGCCTGAACGAATTTCATGTTTTATCTATACTTTACAGACATATATTAAATATAAAATACCTGGTCCATGGTGAGCATTCTCTTCAGTAAATCAATAAACTCCCTTCTGTCCGCTTTCTCAGCCAACAGCTGGCCTCCTTCGAGATCAGTAGGGACGTTGACCTGCTCAACAAAATAACATTATTTCTTTCCAGTTCAGGGTTATCAATCCAACATATTAGGAATAGTTACTACAGACTATATGCCTGCTCACTATCACTTCAGCTTTGTAATCCTTTGAGCTATATCACTGATTGGTTCTGCTGCGGATTTGTTTTGTCTAGTTGCAGACAATCTAAATCGACCCTTCTGACTAAGTGGACTGATGACTTAATGAAGGTCTTAGGTCTAAGAGGTAAATGCAAGCGGCTCGCAGCCGCTCTTGGGGGGATAATAGAGGAGGTGTATGTTCATCAGTGGCCAAGTTTTGAACTGACATGATGATGATAATTTCTTAAGTCGTCAAAGCTCTATGCCCAAGAGCGCCCTTCCCTGTGTTAAATCCTTAACGTAATCGTGCACAGCAGATAGCTTAACGAACCCTGGCAACAATTAAACTATTAAAATAGAATTACAATCTAAATTTCTATAGTAAAATAGTATATTACTTGTCCAATGTCATCGAGGCAGTTGAAGATGTATTTCCTGGCTTCCTTGCTCTTGATGCCTGTCTCTAGTTCATACTCCTCAGGGGTCTTAAGCCGCCAGAATGGGTAGGTACTGTCTACATCACGGTAAAAGAACTTGGCCGTTTTACTTGCACTGCAAGAAAAAATAGTTTTACATTAAAAAAAATATACTTCAGTAATGTTATATAATAATCATCATCAACTTATTGAACTCCACAGCCTTAGGACTTAGGTCACCTACCTCGACTGGAGGTGACCTAAGTGAAGTGAGTTAGGAGACATCTTGGAGATTGCACTAAATAATCCTTGAGTCATATGAAAATGCTGCTGTCTACCCTGGCGTATGCTTAATGGTGTTCTTATGACACCCATGGAAACAGTGGAAACAGACGGAGTTATGCTTTACTGGTGGCTGCCAGAACAATAATTTGTACTGAGATACATAAAAAAAAAAAAAACTACTGACTACTTAATTTGAATTAACACTTTTAGTAGTTTGGAGCGGTGGGGATTTTTATGTTTTACACATTGTCTTGCATCTCTAAAATATTCTGATCGATTCAATATTTAGGATGAGTAATAAGTCAATGACTGTATGACTTCCAACACAATCTGATCAGTTCCCCGATGTCATGTAAAATTTGGACAACTTGTTTTAAAACAAAGCTTATGCGAAATCTTTAGAATTAACACGTATTAGATTGGAAAATGTACCTATTTAGCATGTGTTCAGTGGGCAGGCCCTGCGTCTGTGAGATGTAGCGGATCTGGTCGTATTCCGATGAGCCGGGATACAGTGGCCAGCCCAGAAACAGCTCAGCAACAACACAGCCGAGAGACCACATGTCTATTGCCTCACAAAACGCTAGTCCAAGGATTATTTCTGGTGCCCTGCAAAGAGGAAACTGATAAGTTATAGAATAACAAAACTCCTAGTGGTTAACGTATTCGGTGCCTGTCACTCGGATCTGAGTGGGGCGGTGCCGTTGCTACGGTATCACCCACTCGGATCCGAGCGAAGCGTCAAATATTTTTACAGCTTCAGCGTCCATGGTGAGTGCACGTCGTTTAAAAAGGCACTCAATGTGTTAAGCGGGGTGTAACTTATATAAGGAGACTCCTTCCACCTTAGGGCCCATGGAGATAGGCACCTCCTCTTGCAGTGCTCCAATCTACCAACGTTCACCGACAAACGCAGGTCTCCCGATCATTTATATTACACAATAACTAATCAGCAGCTTCGTCGCATTGACAACGTCACGGTGGTGATGATCATGATCATGATGATGCACCTTACGAGACTGTAAGCACTATAAAAACCTTCATCAGAATACAACAGAAGTGTTTGTGAGATACTTATAAAACACATCGTCAGTTATTAAATATATAATTATAAAGATTAATTAAATAAATAAATTGCTGGTGGTTAGCCGGTTGCAGATGGCGTGGTGTTGCTTCACGTGAGACCAATCTCAAATTGAACAACCGACAATTGGATTGTCTTTCATAAAACGAGGCAAGGAGGTTCTGACTCTGATACCACTTAACCAAGAGGTGTTATGTGATTCTGACCTGGTTTGGATATTTTGTAATATCAGAGTCACTGATGCATCACAGCTTCTTATAATAAGCGAGTAATTGCCATCTCTGCGATGCCTTATGATTTTTCCAAGGGCATGAGAGAACAATGTACAGTGGGCTCAGGTGACACTTGTACAGTACCTGTAATATCTGCTCTGGAGATAGGTGTTGCAGACGGCCTTGCTGACGTGGGAGGCACTCCCGAAATCGATGACTTTGACGCGGTAGGGCTGCCGCGCGGGTTCTACCAGCATTATATTCTCTGGCTTCAGATCTGCATGGATCAGCCCCAATTGCTAGTGAACAAAAGAATCGAGATTAAGTATTTATTAATTAAATAACTTATTGATCAAAATATCCAAAGAATTTCTGGATCTTGGTGGAATTTCTCAGAAGACCAACAGATTATATGTTTCGAATTACTCATCAATGAGTCGTATTTTTCTGTAATTTATTTAAATAATTGGTGTTAGATTGCTAATGGAGAGATAAAGAATATTAACTATGCCAATCACCATCCTCTAGTGCAAAGATTCCCAAAACCTTTTAGTTTCGTAGAACACTTGTAATGTTTTCCTGTTATAGTTAGACCTGCTGCTTAGAATTCATCAACTTCAAATGTGTTTTGGACACCTGTTCTAGTACTATTTACCTTGAAAGAGTTAAAATTCGTTGTAATGAAGTTATCGATAACCTGTGGCGGTCGATATATAACACCAGGTATCAATCCTCCAGTTGCTTAAAGGAATGGCTTACTTTGAGCTTGAGCAGCGCCGTGAGCACCTGCTGCAGTATCGGCCGGATGTACTTGAGCGGCAGCGGCGAGAACTTGTTCTGTTTAAGGAAGTCGTACAGGTTCTGTTCCAGCATCTCGAAGACGAGACACGTGTGCGAGCGGTGCTGGAAGCACTCGTACGCGCGGACGAAGTTGAACTCGTCGGCCGACTCCTGCGACAGCCGCGACAGGATCGACACCTGCGGATCAAACCATTCTGTTTATGGTAAGTACATATATAAAAGTTACTAAATGAGGAATAAAAACCATTCAAAAACGTAAGGCGAAGACTTAAGGGACCTGCGGATTTAGAATATTGATTAATTTTTGTTTATGTATATTCCTTTATTTATTTACAATTTATATATATATATATATATATATATATATATATA
>WUAW01011288.1:19615-42155 GCA_017165845.1 Thaumetopoea pityocampa | reverse complement strand
TTCGATTGGAGAGGCCTATGTTCAGCAGTGGACAGCGACGGGCTGAAATGATGATGATGATGATGATTCATCACCAAATGACGGTATATCTTATCGCTTCACAAATTATTTTGTTTTACACGCGGCTGCGGTTAATAAGTATTTGATTAGTTTTTGATCGATTAGTGCTTGCGAGTGTTGACGGTTTTCATTTTAGAAGAAGAATGAAGAGAGTGAGCGGTAAGAATTTGTGAATGAATGAATGAATGAGTAAAATATAAATAGATAATATGCGTAGGAATAGTAACACGTTAATTGGTACGTAAAAGCAAAAAATCGTAAATGTAGTTTGTATTTCTACCATATTATAGGATAGGCCCTTTGACACTGACGGACCAAATATTCATGCCATTTGTTTTGATTCATGCTTTAATTCGTTATTTAAATGTGAGACGTTTCTTTGTTGCAATTTCTATGTGGACAGTGGATCAATTTTTAGAATTTGTTTTTAGCTTACGTTGTAACCCAAATTTTATCGACTACTTCAATGATAATATGAGTTGTTTATTTGGTAATATATACAGGTTGTTTGTTATAATATTTTCACTTATTTTGTGTTCATTTATACCACTTTATCATTTCCTTTATCACTGAACTGGCTATAAGCTTTTCCCATAAAACACAGCTTTCTTTTTTTTATATATATATTTGATTATTAAGCTTTTTTCAGAAGGCATACATATTTTAAATTAAAAAAAATACCTTATGTGCGTTGCTCCATTAAAGAAGTCAAAACTTATAAAAAGAACAATCACTTTTTACATTTATAATATAAATTCTGAAGTACAGTGTATAATATATAAACAGAAAAATATATTTGTGTATGTTTTGCCAAGGTGTGTGGTACATTATGTTGTGTGTAAGGGACTGCACCTTAGACACAATACGCAAATAAAATTTGATCGCGTCGTATGATTTTATACGCAGAGAAACGGACGAGGAGAGCGAAAGTGTGTGCGTTGGTGGCGGAGAAGACGAAGCCAAGGAAGCCAAGCGAGAGTCCGCTGATCGGCAAACGACCGGCATCAAGAGGAAGACGGAGAAGTAAGTAACGTACTCTGGTTGAGAGTTCGATAAGTGCAAAGATAAAAAGTTCACGTTGCTGGTGACGACGGAGATATCTCGCCGGTAAGGCAACATGGCCACTGGTTAGGAGCCCTAAAAGGAAACTCAAGGTCACCCAGCGCGTAATAGAAATAGCTATACTCGAAATTTCAAATGTATGAAATCAACACAATATGAGACGAACAAAAACTTTGAGTATGGTAATTGAGACAAACATGTTTTTCATTCACTAAAATTCTTGTATGTTCCTATTGTATTATTTAGGAGGTATGCAACAGATCTCTGAAGCGATTTTACGTCTTCTAAGACTCTTAAAATAGCTCTATTGATTAATATACAAAAAAACCTCAGTGACAATAGTTATTGTATATGCATCTCACTAAATACCTACCTACATACATACAATTACGCCGTTTTCCCCGCCTCTCCGGCGGGGAATCGAACTCCGGTCTGCTTATAAAAATGGCGGCGTCGTGGTTCGCCACCCGACACGTCTCGTTTCCCACGGAGACGTAGAATGGGCTACGGATAGTCACTTTACTAGTAGCGAGTGGAAAGTAATGGTCTCTGCCTACCCCATACTTAAATACAAGTATATCTAAATCTACAAAAAGGAGGTACCTACAACCCAATGTTTCGGTCTACCTACATTTATTAACTTTTAATAGACATTGTATGGCACTAGGTGATATTTGGTAAAACAGAAAACAATAATAAAAAAATATCAAAGTTAGACTTTTAATACATTCGACAACCTCGGGTCGAAACAGTTAATATATTTATTTACATTCTGTATTTTATGGGAATAAAAATTTGAAAAAAAAAAACTCCAGATAAAAGTAAGAAAAGAATTAAATAATTCACTTGTGAATAGACTAAAATGTTCAGTATTATTTATATGTACCTTGCTCTCTGTGAATAATTTAAAAAAAAAAAATTTTAACGTGTAAATGTCGCAGCTCATTTATTATAATATCGCTTTTTTTATTCAATATTTAAGTGAAAATTAGAGTATACAATAACTAAAATGCATTTTATCATGAATTCAAATATCTCAAATGCTCTTGTACAATCTACTATTATTTGTTTCTTCTGTCAGTCCCAGCAGGGTGTCGGTCCCGTGCCTAGTAAAATCTCACTCGCAGGACAACATAAACAAGAGACTTACGAACGACATGAACATCAGGTTACCATCCATATTAACTGGTGCAGTTGTGACCGCCCAATGTAATATTGTGACCGCCCACTCTAATATTGTGACCACCCACTCTAATATTGTGACCGCCAACTTTAATATTGTGATTGTCCACTCTAATATTATGACCGTTAAATCTACTATGGCCTACAACTCTAATAGTGTGAACGCTAACTTAATATTGAGCTTTGTGTTTGAACAGAGTGACCGTGTGCGAATGGATACTAAATAAACAATTAAATAACATTATCTTTAAGCAAGTGAAAGGCTTGTCTTTAATTTATATACTTTTATTATTCTCTGATAATTAAACCTTGTTATGTGATCCCCCTCATAATCAGGGGAGGTCCGTGCCCCTGTAGTGGGGACGATATTGACTGAGGTTGATGTGATCATTGGTGTGGCGATCATTAGAGGCGACCTATGTCCAACAGTGGACGTGTCTAGGCTGATATGCTGATGATGATGTGAGCATTAGGCCAGCGCGGTGGACTATATCATGTTCCTTGTTTATTTTTAGATGTTGTTTACGAGCATAATTAATTATTATACAATATAGAGGGATGGATCATTCTGGAAAGAGATGTACCTATGTTGCGCCGACGGCCACGTGCCTTACGTAACAATATAATTTCTGTATTTTTTCTTTGTTATATATTTTATGTTTTTAATATTTCTTAAGTATTATTTTTCTTAGTTAGCTAAGAAAAATAATACTTAAGAAATATGACGAGTTTAGACTCGTCATATTTTCTTGTGTTTACGTTGTCCATGTTGACTTCAATTTTATGAGTACACTCACCTAATATTATATCAAAGCACAGAAGAAAGAGACCAGAAGATGCGCTCCGTAAAGCAATTCAATTAGTTAGCGACTTTGGCGAGGACGCAGTAAAGCGTATTTTAATTCACACAGCGCTGTGTGCCTAACATCTACAAGGCACCTCGACCTGCGCATACATGCTAATATGAATCGTATCTATATGTGTTAGAGTTTTTTTTCTTTGGCCGTTTCGGAAGCACTCGTTTCTTTTCCGCCCGCTAAGGTCATTACTCGTGAGTGAGTTCATTGATTGAAACAGCACGCGCACACCAAGTCCAACGCGCGTGCGACACGCACTGTGCTGGGCCCAACCGAATGGGCCGCGCGGCGTAAATATATTTTGGCGCGGAATACTTTCACCTTGCGTAAAGTTAGATTATTAGATAATTGTGTAGTTTATTTTCTTTTTACCACGATGGTAACAAATAGGCTTACGGCGATCTTGATGGTAAGCGGTCACCGCAGCCTATGGACGCCTGCAACATCCGGAGCATCACGTGCGCATTGCCAACCCTTTACGAATTAACTAAATATGATACTAAATTAACGTTCAAACGGGGTTTTCGAGATTACCTATGGGATAACGGGGTACTTTTGTATCGGATAACGAGTTAGTTTAACTCTTTTTGGTAAAAATTATATTTAAAAACATGAATCGATTTGTGTGAATACGGTGCTTTCTATCACAGGTGTTCATTAAAACTTGATAGAGTACCCACCCACTGCTATAAAGGTTTTAGACTACATCATGTCGCTCACAATATGTTGGTTGAGTGTGCTGACGTAGTGCGACTATGGCAGGTTGAAGCGGTTCTTCGGCAGCACGGTGAAGAAGACGGTGGACGCGGCGAAGTCCCTGGCGCAGGAGGTGTCGCACGCGAGGCACAAGGAGGACGTCGCGGACATAGCGGACGACGTGCGCGGCGAGCACAACATCAAGCTGAAGGCGTCCAATTCGCACAAGGGGCCGTACGACTTCGACGGCTGCGTCAGACACGTGCAGGTCAGCCGCGACACCGGCATCAACCACAAGCACCCGGGCGGCCGGCGCTCCCGATACTGACATACATGGCTCCCCGCCTTAAAAAGGGGGGATTCGCAATAATCACCACACTCGACGGACGTCTCGGAGGTCGCAGCAAGTTTTGATTGAATATCAGGATGACGCTGCTGTTAGGCAAAAGTGATCATACTGCCATCTGTAGATACAATACTGAATTAGTTTCTTAGGCTACTGTGGTGCTGTAATTTTAACTGATTAACACGTTCCATGTCTCGTGTACCATATATGGTACACGTTAAACTTAACCATCAGGCCACGTGGTATTGCTGTAGATTCATGATGCCGGGTATTATATAAAATCCAAGCGTTTACAACTGATGTATTTAGGAACAACACAAATGGCCCGTACGACAAGTTGGGCAAAAACGGCCTTGGCGGGGAACGTGTTAAGTACAACAATCTTATTAAAAAAAAATGCACTTACGCTTTGGTTTTCATAGCTTCATGATAATGATGTGCAGGAGATGGGGTCCGGCCACTGCGGCGCGGTGTGGTGCTGCAAGTTCAGCGTCTGCGGCCGCCTGCTGGCCACGGCCGGCCAGGACAAGCTGCTGCGGCTCTGGGTCACGCGCGACGCTTACCGCATGTTCCAGGTCGGTTACTTTCCTCTCACGAGTCACCTCAATCAACCACACACATGAAGATATTTAATATTTGGACACTTTTCCACACACATTAATCTAGCTCAAAATTCGGATTCCCTGTCTTGGGTACTAGACAACGATATACATACATACACTCACGCCGATATCCCATTAGGGTAGGCAGAGACCATAGTACATACATACAGTCACGCCTCTTTCCCATTGGGGTAGGCAGAGACCACTTCCTTCCACCTGCTATGATATACTTATTTATAAATGCTTAAATGCTACATACAAAGAGAAACATCCATGACTCGGGTATAAATAAACATTCATGCTCATCACACAAAGTTTGTTCGTAACAGGACACGAATCCGGAACCAATTAGCAAAGAAAGTAGGGTGACTATCACTGAACCAATCGTCAGTAGTCATTACTTAGACTCCCGTCTCACACGCCGTAGTAACCCGTAGTGTCATTCAGACACCATCAGATCAGTTAGAATGTGTAAACCATCCGACCAACCTTGGTAAATATTTCTTAACAGTGATCAGCTCAAATCCCAACTACTGATTACAGTAATAACTTTTAGTGATTGGTTATTGGACATAGAGAAGTAGTGGTGTTATTATTGAATAATTATAGTGACGGTAATAATACATGTATAATACTTTCCCTTTTCCCGCGGCTACGCCCGAAGTCTAAGAACTACTTTTACTTGAACTCTCTTACCTTATCGGCAGCTACTAAAATAGGTATCAAGCTGTATCTTCAATTCCACTGGACCTATTTTGATGAAACACACCGCAATATTTAAGTCGGAATAGTACCTTTGAGACTAATAGTTTGACCAAAATCTACCCGCTGGTTTTTGCGGAACTCGAACAAACAAAGAAAGAAACATCAACAGATTTGGTTTCAGAAGCCCTTAATTAGTTTGAGTATTTTTTTTAATATCTTTGACTTATAAAATTTAATTTAATAGTATAGACCAGCCATTTCACTTGTAAAATTGACTGTATGAGACAGATGGGATAACTGGATCCACATTTCTTCCGCAGGACATGCGAACAAAGTACAATGCGGAACAAAAGTCCTCGCCGACACCCTCCCAAGAATCCCTCGCGTCCCTGAGCGCGCCTCCCCCCAGCCCCGACGACCAGCCTCCTCTCGGTCCATCCGCCCCATTCTGTCCCAAACCCTTCTGCGTATACGCCGGACACACATCAGACTTACTGGACGTGTCCTGGTCGAAGAATTACTTCATATTGTCAAGCTCCATGGATAAAACTGTGAGGCTGTGGCACATATCCAGGGGAGAATGCCTGTGCTGTTTCCAGCACATAGACTTTGTGACTGCCATCGTGTTCCATCCGAGGGACGATAGGTACTTCCTATCGGGAAGCCTCGACGGCAAGTTGAGATTATGGAACATACCGGATAAAAAAGTAAGTGATAAGTTAAAATTTGCAAAAGAGAACGAGAGAACTGTATAACTACAAATTTATTTGCATAGTCTTTATAAATAAATTAACTGTCATCATAATCAGGTAGAAATAGACTTCCTCCTTAAAGAGGGGGAGGTTTACCATAATGTCCAAGCTTGACAAGCGTCTTGGAGATCGCGGTAGATTATGAATGAATAGCAAAATAATGCCACTGCTCATTATCCTGATGCGTCCCTCAGCTGGTTCCACACATCCACGGAGAGACATCTAGTGACGCTATTATTATGCCGGCGCCACACAGCATTAATTATCACTCACTTCAAACGGTGAAGGGAAACATCGTCAGTATGTATCCCTGAGTGGTCTGCATGGCTGAGAGATTTTCGGCAGGTGAAGTCTGCCAACCCGCATTAGGCCAGCGTGGTGTACCACCACACCCCCTCATTCTGAGAAGGGAATCGTGCCCTGCCGTTGAACAGTAGATAGCCTGACGGTGACAGTGATATACAAGAGTTCGCGGCCAACGGTGTGACCGCACAATGTTGACCTTATAACTTCATGTAATGTGTAAAATGTTCTAAGTTAGTATACAGTGCGATAACAAGCATAGCTTCTCCTCCTGTCCATTCAAAGGGTGTCTTGAAAAGACCGCACATTGCGATAAGACTGCCCGATGTGCATTTTGTGTTTCTTGTTCATTACGTTTGCGATTTTTTTTTTATTTTGGTGTGCAATAAAGAGTACTCTATTCTAATCTAAGTGGTAAGTCTATGACTGTAGTTCTTGCAATATAATAAGTATAATCTCTTCATATCATTATCATCAAATCAGCCCACAGACGTCCAGTGCTGGACAAAACCTTTCCTAATGATCGCCACACTGAGCGGCTATGTGCCGCCTGCACCCACCGACAACCCGCGACCTTCATCGGGTCATCGGCCCACCTAGTCGGATGTCCATTCCAATACTTTAAGACCTCACCGGCCATCGCTTCAGTGATCTTTTCCTCCGGTTGCCGCGAAGTCCATAAGATTTTACCAATAGTTTGTGATATATTGTATATCCTGAATCTGAAATAATAGTTGGCGTGATCACGTAATTATTTTGGTTACTAATGAAACTGCGTTTATTTATTTCGTCGGCGTAGTGGAGAACTAAAAAACTGCCATTTAATTAAATGAATTGATGCCTTACACATTGGGTGAGAAGCTTAAATAAAACTTCTTACCCAATGTGTAAAGGCGGTTATATGTAATACCTGAGGCTTTCTTTGATAGTTTCTGTAGTGCTGAGATAAATGTAGCTGCAATGAGAATGACAGATATAAACATATCAGACATTTATATCAGATTAAATAATAATGTCGAATATTAGAAAATGTTTATCTTAAAATTCGTATACATATCATCCGTCTCGCTTGCACAAAATCAATATTAATCTTTAATGCATACTTTACGTGCCAGTATAAGTTAAATGAAGTTGTGTATTTATGGGCTATGTTCAGCCATGTGCTCGATGGGATTTCCCATAGGACAAATTTAACCCACTCAGGGGATAAATTTTCAATAATCATTAAAGATTACCTACATTATTCCTTAAGTAACTCCTATGAAATATACTTCTGGTCCTACCAGCTTAAGCTGTTCTTTGCTTGTCAGTCAGTGTCAAAAAATTGTATTAAAAATATATGTTTGATTCTAACGCAAGGTGGCAGTATGGAATGAAGTTGACGGCAAAACGAAGCTCATAACAGCGGCCAACTTCTGTCAGAACGGCAAATTCGCTGTCGTCGGCACGTACGACGGCCGCTGCATATTCTACACGACGGACCAGCTCAAGTACCACACGCAGATAGACGTGCGCTCGACCCGCGGGAAGAACTCCACCGGCCGGAAGATCAGCGGCATCGAGCCCATGCCGAACGACGACAAAATACTCGTCACCTCCAACGACAGCCGCATACGGCTCTACGACCTGCGAGACCTTAACCTCTCGTGCAAGTACAAAGGGTACGTCAATGTGTCCAGCCAAATAAAAGCCTCGTTCTCCCACGATGGCAAATACATTGTGAGCGGATCGGAGAACCAATGTATATACATCTGGAAGACGTACCATGATTATTCCAAGTTCACGTCGGTGAGGCGAGACAGGAACGACTTCTGGGAGGGGATCAAGGCTCATAACGCGTTGGTGACGTGCGCTGTGTTCGCACCGAACCCTGATCACATGATCCGGGTGATCAACGAGAGGGAGGAAGAGGCGAAGCTGGCCAGAAAGGATACTGAGGATAAGGAGGGAGTGGTGAGTTAGATATTTTTATAAATATTTATGATCAGGGAGTACTTAACCTTTAAGCCTATCCGGCAAGTAGACATAAGGATACGATTAAGCGACCCCGGACCCTAAGCTACTACTGCCTCTTCCTACTCCTTCTGAGATAATAGTATCCTATAGACCTTTTTCCAAATTCGAGACGTCGATTTGTTTCAAATCCTCAGGAGCGAAATTTTTCTATTCTACATTTTTAATTAAAAAAAGTCAAATATAGAAATCACCCAATTCGTAAGTGAATCTGCATAAATAAGATGATTGCACATTATTATTGGACACACGGTGTGCATTCGGTCTCGAATAGGTTAATTTCACTGAATAAACATCTAAAATCATCCCTGTTTTCTCACTCACATCACCAATGGAACCTGAATTAATTAATATAAGGAATTCCTATAAAAAGTTTCATGCTTATAGAGCCATCGATATTTTTGTTTAAGTTTTGTCAAGTTGTATTTAACTATTATATTATTGTAATGTTAGTTGATCACTAACAATTTGTTTAGCAATATGATTAGCTGTCTGTGTGTGTGTGTGTGTGTGCTTGCGTGCGTGCGTGCGTGTGTGTATTCAATGCGATCTTAAAATTCAAAGACTGCTACGATTTTTTTTTAAATTATATTTTGTGGGCATCTAGGCTCAAAATAGGATTCCCTATGTCTTAGGTACTAGACGACGATATACTTACTTATACAGATAAATACTAATACATATATAGGATATACTGCCATGACTCCGGTACAAACATTTCTATTCAAATCCCGGTAGATACAAACACTTGTGAGGAGCACAGATGTTTGCACCTACCCGGATTCGAACTCGGGACAGGACGGGCACAGAAAACAGGGTGCCTACCACCGAACCAATCATTCACCAATACTAATCGCATTGCCATCAAGTTGCCAGAACCTTACATTATGTCAGTTTAATAATACAGCCCACCGAAATTTAACTTATTCCCCTTTAATTAATAATGATTTTTGTATGTGGTTATCTGTGACGAATAAAAATATTTTTCTTACCAAATAATATCTAGATTGATTAATAATTGTCCATCTTGAAGGTTGATGAAACACATTTTACATTGGAGGCCTATGTCTAGCTGTACTCGGCTGCGCAATTTAAAAACCCAATAAGTAATTTCAATGAAATTTTACAGGAGAGTAAATGTTTTTGGTGCATAGAGTACGCCTGTTAAAAAATGTTGTATCTTGCTTTATATTCGTCACAGAACTACGGGAGTCAGTGTATTCATTAGAGCTTTACTGGTTTAACCCAAAAATGAAATAAAATCATTTTCATAAAAAAAATCCTTAATGTGTTTTAAAATTGCGCAGCCGTACTGATGCCGTACCGTGATGATGGTGAATTTAAACTCAAGAATGCTTGTCTGAACAGAAGGGCGGGGAGGGCGGCATGGTCGCGTCGTCGCAGACCGGGCACGTGCTCGTGAGCGCGGACTTCAACGGGTGCATCAAAGTGTTTGTGCACAAGGCGAAGCCCAAACACAGCTCTCTGCCAGCGTCGGCGCTCGCATGAACGCACCTGCTGCCTGACAACGTGCAGACGAATCTAGACCTTGGAGTTTTGGCGGCGACCCGACTGACGCGTCACCCACAAGTTTGTGTTAGTGTTTCATATCGGCTTACTGTGAAGTTTGTGATATATAAATTTGGTGTTATCTCGTTTATTTTATAGTCAATGATCGTGAACGATATTGAAACATTAGAATAAAAGTTTGACCATCGATGAAAACTGACCGCGTTTATTCAAGGCAATAGGCCTGCGGGAATTTATCTGGTCAAAGTTGTGTCCATCGGGTTGAATTCAAAACTCCCGAAAAGCAATGAAATGTGACACACCGATATTTTTTTTTTATTTTTTGTTAACTTCAAAAATATTAAATGTCTTCAAAATATATGCACTCGATACTGGCAGAAATGGTGCAAATTCGCAGCCGATTAACACTATGAAAAATAAAAGAAGAAGAAGAATCAAAACCTTTTGGCCATTCGAATATGATCCGTTGATCTGCAGTAGTCAAAAAGATTATAATAATAATAATAAATTACTTTTTTTGTAATATCTTTATGGACGTTGTTCGATATTGTTTGAAATATGGCCAGGGCGGGCCTAATCTGCGTAGTAGACACAAAAAATATACTTACGCTGCGCGGCCCATCCGGTTGGGTCTAACAGTGCTTGCCACAAAAACGCGCTTCGAACTTGGGTGTTCGCATGTTGTTATAATCAATGAACTTATATTTAATCACGTGTTATAAACCCTGTCGGGTGAGAAAGAAACGAGCGATTCTGAAACGGTCAAAGAAAAATAAACTCTAACACGTAGAGTAAGATTCATATTACCCTGCATGCACAGGGAGAGTTGCTTTGTAAAATTAATAAACATATTAAGCGCAGTGTATGAACTAAAATGCGCTTTAATTGCCAGAGTCGGTGCTTACATAAATTTCTGCACGACGTACATCTTTTGGTCATCTCCTGTGGTGTGACATCGGCATATGTTCAACTATGGATATGTCAAATCCCTCGTCTTGTGGAGGAGACCTGTGTCCAGTTATATATTACAAATGACTGATAATGAGTGCATCTTGCATAACTTCGTGAGAAAACCTGTATGCCCGCATGGGTGTGTGAAGTCTACCAATCTGCACTAGGTCAGCGCGGTAGAATACGACCCAATCCCCCTCCTAATCAGGGGAGGTCCATGCCCCTGTAGTGGGAATGAATATGCACTTGAGATGAAAGATAAAAGTTTATTTAGTAATTACCATGCGTAGTTTCAATATTGTATTATTCCTACCAGGGAAAGTGAAATCCAAAACTGTTCCTAAAGTACGGCCATTTTAATCGACCGCACTTGACATCTGTCAGTCTGTATGTTTAGAAAGGTATATTAGTCAAAATAAAATGCAAAATTATCTTTTTTCTTTCATTATTAACATAAATATATATTTGCTAGCTAAAAAGTTTTCCAATGCCGTTCTAACTTTGAAAAAAAATATTGTGTGATCGCCATTACAAGGTTATTTTGATGAAGTGTTAAAATGGCCCCACTATAATCTAAATATCATGGCCAACGTTGAAAGTAATTCTCAACATGCAAATGGAGAGCGTTTGTTCAAAACTTACACAAAATTAAATAAAATCTTTTATATTCATGCTTTAAAGTTTACGTGCTTTAAACCTTTGAGTTCTATTCAAAAAGCTTTCATCTTTATTTAAATCGAGCGTTCCAATCAAAAAATTTGAATTAAATTGTAGTTATCGCTCTAATGAATATTATCGATTTCTTATATTATTAAAAAAATGTGAATTTGCATAACATTTTGATGAGATGGTCCTTGAATGTTCTCGGCGTGAAAAGTAGATGTTGCAATACTTACTTGTAAAAGCTGTTACATATGATCTTCATTAACCTCATGTAATCAGTTACTACTTGAAAGCAAATGTTCAGACATTTGCTTTCAAGTAGTAATCGATTCTAGATAGGATCAGACATAATCATCAGTATCCATAGAACATTTTGTCGAGTGTATTTAGATATACACGTCGCGTTCTAGAATATATATCGTTAAAAATATTCGAGTGCAACATGAACGATTTATGGAAATTTACATAATCGATTCAATGTAAATACCGACAGATCCTTCTAGAATAAAAATTGATAAATATTCGAGTGCAACATGAACGATTTATTGAAATTTACATAACCAATTCAATGTAAATACCGACAGATCGTTCTAGAATAAAAATCGATAAATATCGAGTGCAACATGAACGATTTATTGACATTTACATAATCGATTCAATGTAAATACCGACAGATCGTTCTAGAACAAAAATCGATAAATATTCGAGTGCAACATGAACGATTTATTGAAATTTATATAATCGATTCAATGTAAATACCGACAGATATCGATAAATGACTTTCATGTCGTCGAAAGTATTAATATGGCGTTTAACGGGATAACATAGTTTATGTGCAATTTTTTAGTTTTTAATTACTATATTGATATTGTTAATCATGAAGTTTCTTATTTAATCACCGCTACACCGTTTCCCAAAACTGCAGTAAAACGATCTACGAGTGTGAAACGAGTCAACGGTGGAAAGACGCGTTGAACTTATCGTTCTCTCTACCTTGGATGTAATTTTTTTTTCTATATATTCTCTAATTTATTTACGAGGCAGTAAAATTATATTACAATTTTGACTATTAAAATAAGTTTATATTATATTGTGATATAATCAGATTTACTGTACTAGCATGGACTAAATGAATAAACCAGAAGACTTCCAGTCATCCTATAAAAATACGTAATCTTTAGTTGCTCCCAAATTACTAGATGTCGCTAAGAATATGAAATCTTCCTTTTGATGCTAATTATTCTTAAATTATACATGCAATGCGCGTGATACCGTACATTGCATATTTGATTAGGATATTCTCAGCAATACGGGACATTATCGCGGTATAAGAACCAGATGAACGTTGTACCAAAAATTCAAAAATCGTTTTTTTATAAAGCTGTTTTAAATGTAGTCCTGTATGATATGCCAAAGCGATGTACTGATACGGTAAATTCAATTAAAAAATTAAGCTAATAAAAAGCCTGTAAAGTTAGACGGAGAAAAATTCCACTGCTTTTTAGCTCTTCTGTAAAATTTATAAAACGTAGATACGTTCATAAGGAAGGACAATAGTACATTTTCCATATCGTCAGTGACTTTTTGAGCTCTTCTATCTGCATATAGACAAATTTTACAGGTGGAAAAGAAATACTGATATATTTATTCTGCGTTTAATGTATAAAAAAATACTTCATACTGTTTATAAATCTTCTCAATGGTAAAACATATAATAAAATTGCTATTATTTTGAATTTAACTTATTTCACTGTATATAGGAGTTATTAATTTTTAATCAGGACATATAGTTATCATAGAATATCGATATTCGTAAGGAACCAAAGGACTTTTAAATTAGAAGATCAATACTACCTATCCGTTCCGTCGTCTCCCAATAAATGACATCAAAAAACGGTTCTGCGCAAAAATGTCTGAAGAATATTCATATTACCGTATTTTCCTGTATATAATCCGTAGCAATTTTTACGGCGTATAATCCAAACTATATACTGTTGATAATATTATGTCACATAAAATAAAAATTACATAATATCGCTCATCCAATAGAACAATGACGTAATTGGAAAAATAGTTAAAATATTATTTTGTGTTTAATTTGGATGATTTGTTGTTTAATATGGGTTTTTTCGAGAATGCATAATGCTATAATAAATAATCAAAAATAAATTATGAAAAATCATGATAATCGATATGATTTACAAAATGGGTTAATCCAATTTTAAACTGAAACGCTTCTGATAAATTGCAAAAATGTTATGATGATCAAAAATAAATTTTACAGAAAAACAAAACATTTTTATTATGAAAGAACAGCTATTATTTAAACATATATGATAATATTTTTGAGATATTATGAAAATGATTTTTATCAGATCATCCGTGGCGGCGAATAATATGCACTACGAGATTTGAAACTGTTGGATTGTAAGTCTTCTATTCTATACATTTAGTCCATGATATTAATATCATTTTTGTATACCTATTCATAGTTACGTACAGTATTTTGTATACGCGAGACTTTCTGGAAGATGTGAATATACTATTTTTCTCGTTAGTGTAATAGTTACTATACTAAAAGATTTCTAATCCGTACTGAAATTGACCTGAAAGATTGCTAGTGGTCGACTTGGAGTGAATAATCTTGTGGCTGCATGCTCATTGGCTACACATAAAATATAAAAATATAAATGTCAGTAGACTGCAATAGCCACTCGCTATCCGTTAGGCTACATAAATGACATAAAAAATAACATTTAAAAAAGAAATGGTCGGTAGTTTGATCGCTAATGTTGAAATTCTACCCTCCATATAAATTATTACTGTATTTTTTTATAACAAACGATGGACTGGAGGAGATTAATCCTATTTATTTTCTATTAATTATTATGTATGTATATAATACTTACGCGTTAATATCACTTTAGGCTGTGTTTTTCCTTTTATTATTATTTTCAAATTAAACAAAATTATTATTAAGTTCTTGCCTAATAATTATTGTTATTGCATGTGTAATAAATGTATATTAGTGTTGTATAAAGATCACGATGCCATTGTAATTCATATTGGAGTATATTATTTTTAAATCGCATTTATATTCACGAATAAATCGATAAATCATGTAATTGCATTTTTATTTGTAAATATATCATCTTTCAAATAGTGAACGACTTCTTCCAAAATCGATCAGCACGTTGTAGATTCCACTACGGCTTGGCTATTTTCATCTTAGCAAGGTCACAAGTTCATTTCGGAGGATTACAAACAGCACTGCCATGGTCATGAAACGAAGTTGGACCAAAAACAAAACTCATCTCTGAAGCAATCTTGTTGTCTACAAAGTGAATTAATAACTCCAAGAAGTACGTTAACTTTTATGATGTTACTGTTATTTATTGCGTATAATTAGTCTATGGCAAGGGTAAGTTCACAAATGAATAAGCCTTTAAAAAATATATAATTTATTATTTGTCAACATTAAAACACGGAGTGTATTCAATTGGGAATGTACAGCGGTTCAACTTCATAACATTTTATACATAACATTTATATGTCTTAGTAAAAATTATATTATAAAAATAACTTTTATATCCTACAAATAAATAAAATATCTTACAAAAGCTAACATACATACAAATGAGCATTAATTACTGACTTTAATATTATTCGTAAATTCGTTACATATTAGAAAATTGATTAAATGGTGGGAACAATTGAATGGGATTATGAACAACTGTGTAAAGTACCCGCAAGAAAATATTGGACTATGTACCATAACGGCTAAGACATCGTCGCCTCACGAATAACAGTTATAAAAAAGTGTGGTAGTTGGAAGAATATCGACATGGCCACACATTGTCTCCTACACAGTTGTCGTAAGAAGCGTATTGATGTCCATTTTGACGCATATTATATGCTCAGAGCTCATAGCACTATGCCTGGAAAAGATCGCTTTTAGCGACAAATCCGCCCATTGCACATCTTCCTGTATTATATTTTTTTTTATAAATGTTGTCTGTCTATCTATCCTCGAAACTCACGTCAGTCGACTAATATCGGGATCATCCATAGTAAGTTTTGACAGATTACAAAAAAACTATAGTGTGACCATAAACATAAAAAATGTGGCCAAAATCAGAATTAACGCCGCCATGTTAAAATAAATTTTATTTTCTTCCCTCTTTCGAGCTATCATTTTTTTTTTAACTTACTGTTATTTCTCTACCATAATATTTATTTAAAGAAAGGTTAGGGTGCATTGGTGGTGTAGTGGTGTCGTGTAGTTGTGGGTTCGACCCGGTCCCGTACCACTGAGTTATTATTTGTAATTCATGTACGGTTTACCTTATAGACACCAATGTACTTAACGGAGAAGGAAAACTTCGTGAGGAAACCTGCATGCTCGCATGGGTATGTGAAGTCTACCAACCCGCACTAGGCCAGCGCGGAAGACTACGGCCTAATCTCCTCCTGATCAGGGGAGGTCCGTGCCCCTGTAGTGGGGACGATGTGGACTTGGGATGATGAAGAAAGGTTAACCCGGCTATGACGACTGAAAATTGAATTTATAAAAATTCTTTAAACAGGCGATTGAATTTCAAACATATGTATGTGTACAGGTATTGTGTGAGAGTGTATTTTCCCCATAATGCAGGGAGATTTTATCAACTTGTAATTTATGACATATGAACACAAATGTCATTCAATCTCATTATAATCATTGTCGCATTTTAAAACCGAGTAAATGTGTGTGTAACAAGGGATCGCTACGCCTTCCACGGCGGTTTGGACGCGTTGAGCGATCGTTTGGAGGTCTTGTCCCTCCGCTCGTGCTTGTCGGGCCGGTCGCTGGTGGGCTCCTCGAACACTTCCGGCGGCACCGCAGGCGCGCTGTCTCCACTTCCGTCCAAGTTTGGCGGTTTCGTTAACAGCTGCCAAAAATACTCTCGTTAACAAAAACAATAAACCATTAAACTCATTGCTTCTCTCAATGGAGAACTGTGTTCTCTAGAAACATGTATTCCTGATAATGCCTATTGAGTTTTCCAATTATTTTTTAATGGATGGTGCCCATTAAAAAAAAATGGAAACGTTCCTACTATCGCAACATGGACACCAGATAGTATATTTTTATACAAAAACTAATTGTTCCTTGCGGCTTCGCTCACGTGTTTAGTTTTTTAATCTTTACCGTAGTATCTCTTTGTAAACGACATTTGGGGTGTTCCATTTTGGGACTAGAATTACTAAGTTAATTCGCCCACTTAGGGATGAAATTTTGAAAAACGCCGATATACGTCTACATTTGTTTCCAACCAGAAGCAGGCATGTTAAATTTCGTTGTTCTTAGTTTGAATATGACGGATTTCCAAACAACCGTTCATCCTTTATTTTACCCCCTTACGGGTGAAATTTCCACAAAACCCTTAGTGGATGCTTACAACATAAAACGCCTCAACAGTCAAAATTTCAAGGATATAGTCCCAGCGGTTTAGGCTGTGCGTTAATGAATCGGTCAGTCAGGACAAGCAATTTTATGTAGTGTATATTGTGATTAAATTATGTAGCCAGTTTGTACACTAAATTCCATTTTAAATAAAAATATAAATAAAAAATTTAATAAAGTTAAGTTTGCGAGAATAAAAAAATAGATGACCAAAAATTAATAATCATATTTGTTACACTTTGACTAACCTTTTTTTGAGAATAGTCATTTTGAATAGTTTTATTAGTTTGTATAATAAGATTTGATTTTGTATAATTTCAGTGACCAAATGGTATAAAAAATTGTATTTGTTGGTAACCCTGTCCCTCAATCACTCTTAATGCATTCCCTAATTACTTTCCCCGACCACTCCTATTGAATTCCCCAATTACTTCATGATTTAAATTTTTTATTGATATTATATTAAGATTTTTATAGATGGTGCTACAGTGGTACAAGTAAATGAGTTTGTATATCTGGGAAATACGATTTCAAGAAATGGAAGGTGTGATAGTGATATTGAAAGGAGGGTGACTGCGGGTAATAAAGTGAATGGTGCCCTGCACTCTATGATGAGTAGTCAGTCAGTCTCACAAAAGGCTCGTCTGGCTATTCACAATGTTGTATTGGTGCCTACACTTATGAACGACAGTGAATCGTGGGTATGGCAAAAAAGAACAAGTCGCGTGAATGCGGTGGAAATGCGTTCCCTACGGAGTATCTGTGGAATCACCCTGAGTGATCGATTGAAGAATAGCGTGATAAGAGATCGGTGTAATTTGAAGTATGATATGATGACAAGGATCGAGAAAGGAATGCTCCAATGGTTTGGTCATTTAGAAAGAATGAGTGAGAGTCAATTGACGAAACGAATATACCGGGCAAATGTGAGTGGAAGTGTCGGAAGAGGGCGCCCAGGAAAATCTTACCTTGATCTAATCAACAACTTATTTCAAAAAGGTCAAGTCTAGCACCCTTAATCCACGAAAGCGTATGAAAAGATGTATGGATGTGGATGAATGAATGAATGAATGAGAGAAACATGCGAGGATGTAGTATGTAGCAAACTCTGGTCTCTGCCTACCCTTATGGGATACCGGCGTGAGTGTATGTATATTGAAATTTATTTTAAGATTGTATTAGTACCAGTTTAACATACTGCTGTAGCTCAGTATCGCTCAGCCCCTCGAGGTTGAGCAGCTTGTCGTCGCTGAGCGGCCGCTCGTGGCTGAGCCGCGAGCCCAGCGGCGCCAACGTGAGCGGCGGGACCTTCGCCGCGCAGTGCTCTCCACCGCGTGCCGGCGCGAGGTAGTCCCCATTCATTGCCGGAGCAACGAATTCCCCAACCGCTGGTGGCGACACTCACCATTATATATGACTCAATATATTTTAAATGAACGGCACGAGTAATGAAACATAATGAAAGTGGGTTACGAGTAATGAAACCCAAACATAGGTGTCGTTTGGCATCGAGAGTCTACCACGGCTCGGTGCTAACTATCGTTTCAGGTCACATCACAGCCTTGAATGAATGGATTAATACAGCTTGTGATCTTGGACCAGTCACAACTAACATTTCCTCTTCACTGAAAGTGTATTGGGATAATAAGTGATTGATATTAGTTGAGGCACAATGTGGTGACAAGGATCAGAAAGAATTACTCCAATGGGTTAGTTTTTAAGAGACGATGAGTGAGAATCAATGGGACAAATACATTGAGAATATGTGAGGAAGTATTGAAAGAGGACGCACAGCATATTGTATAAATAACTTGTCTGAAAAGGTTTCTGTTTTTCTACGCCCATGAGACACCATCATGAGTATAATACGATAATGTATGTAGGAAAATACACTAGACCAGCGCGGTAGACTACAATCTAGTCCCCCTCCTGATCAGGGGAGGTCCGTGCCCTGTAGTGGGGACGAATATGCACTGGGGATGATAATTTATGAAAATAAGAATAACTATTTATAGCAGATGCTCTAAGCCTGGCCTCTGTTTCGGAAGGTATGTGAGATTTGGGTTTCGGCTATGGGGGCTAAGAGGACCAGTCAGATGGCAGTCGTGCATCTAAATGCACAAATACATTTCTTACAATTCAGATCCAGATTAAATGGAGATAAAAATGAAAAGACTGAGAGGCCCTGTGGAGCCTCCCGGTAGGGCGAGTTGGGACTGACCGCTGTCGGGCGTGGCGCGGTGCGTCGCGGCCGCGGAGGGCGCGGTCAGGATGCGCAGCGCCTGCCGCCACTGCGCCTGCATCACGGCGTGCAGCTGCGCCGCGATCTGCCCGCGCCGCCGCCGGTACGACTCCAGTTTGCTCTGCGCACACACGTGCACATATGGTCTCATGTTTGTCTTATATTTAATATTTAATGCTAGCTTTTGCCCGCTGCTCCGATCGCGAGAATGTCAATTTTCCGCTACATGGGAAATTCCAAAACTATCATAAATTTATACCACAAAAAGTCTAAGAACCATTAAACTATAAAATCCTGCTTGTTGGGAAAGAGATTTTTATACATACATAGAGTCACGCGTTTTTCCCTGGTTCTTCGGCTGGGAATCGAACCCCGGTCTCCCGCGTGATCAGCGGGAATACTACTGATGAATTGGGGCAGGCAAAAACCACTTTTTTCCACTTGCTATAATCAGCAAAGTAGCTATTCGTGGCCCATATTTCGCCCCGCGGGAAACGAGATGTGTCAGGTAGCAAACTACGACGCCGCAAAAGTTCCTCGGAAGGAGTAAGAAGAGACAGTAGTAGCTCGGGAGGCCGGGATCGCTATACTTAAGACTAATGCCGGACAGGCTAAAAAACTAAGTGCTCCCTGATCATATTTTATGTTACGACAATAGTAAGGTGGTAATTTGTGAACTGCAGAGACTAATCTTACCTCGAGCAACCCAATCTTTTCACTGGCTTGCGCCAATTGCAATCTGTATAGTTTGATTTCTTCTCTCTGCTTCTCTTCCAATACATTAATCTCCAATTTATGCCTGTAAGAAAGGAGATCACACTTTAAAAGGATGGCTTAGTTGCATCATCAGGCTTTGCCAGTCAACTGATGAGAATAGATAACAGCTAAGACCTCATAAGATAGCTCAGGGTCACACAGCGAGGAATGAAAGAGCTGCGCTCGAAATTTCAGTGCGAAATAGAATCCGCAATGAGATAATCCGCAGGAGAACTAAAGTTGCCGAGGTAGCTGAAAGAATTACAAAGCTGTGGGCTGTGGGCGGGGCACATGGCTTACAGAACCGATAGACGTTGGAGTCTATAGTGCTAGAGTGGCGACCCCGAGCCGGAAGTGTAATACAGGTAGACTCCCAACTAGGTTCACCAATGACTTGGTGAAGGTCGCGTGCAATCGGTGGATGCAGGCACTGAGTGGACTCACTGTTGGACTCGACTCACTGTTGGAAATATCCAACAGTAAACGTCTGTTGATGGATATGATGAAGGCCTCAAAACCTAATTCTCTATTGTACTGCCAAATTCTCTGCTGTATACGACTTGAAAAATTGTCCAAACACAAAAAACACTCACTGTTCCTCAATTCTAGCGATCTGTTTATTGTAAGTATCGACGATGGCCATCTCTTTCGTCCTGGCATCCGTCTCCATCTCGCGCTCAGCATGGTCCAACTGTTGCTGGAATTCCTGCAACTTGCCGAGCACAGCCTCTTCCAACTGCTTCTGATAGTGGCTCTTCAGCTCAGTCTTTTGGAGCTCGAGGTTCTTGCGGAGGGTTTTCACTTCAATGTCCAGGTTATCCTGTAAATAAATAATATTTTTTTCCATATTTAGTAGATGAAATATGTATGGGGCACATCGAACCGGTCAGTAAATTCAACTTGGAGATAGAGGTCAATCACTGATTCAATTCAGCTGGACAGTGCTTGGGAAACTAAGGGTCATCTTTACGTTAAATAGGGCAAAGCCTTTAATGGCCTCATAAGTAAGCTCAAGATCACCCAGAAAGCAATGGAAAGAGCTATGTTCGAAATCGAAATCCGCAATAAGGTAATCTGCAGCAGAAACTGAGTCACCGGTATGTATCAAAGGATTACAAAGCTGAAGTTGGGCGAGTCAAATTAGCAGAATCGAACAACGTTGGGATCTTAAAGTGTTGGAGTGGCTACCCCGAAGCGGATAGCGTAGTTGACGCTCGATTGGATAGACCTAATCAAGGTCACGGGCAACGGGTGTATGTAGGCGGCTCATAGCTGCTCGGTGTGATAATCATTCGAGGAAGACTACATCTAGCAGTAGACGACTGTATGCTGATATGATTGATGATGAATGGGTAACAACATTAACCTGCAAATGGAAAAACATACACCATGATCATCAGATCATGATGACCATGATCTCCAGAAAGCTAGGCAAGCATCGAGATTTCATGGGGGCCTATTTTAAACAGTGGACTGGCTACTAATGATAAAATTTCAATATTAAAGCTGAAATTAAAGCTTAATTCAGCTTATCACCTTAACTTATTAAATGTGCAGTTCGTACACAAAGTGCAGCATATTTTGTTAGAATTCCATCTTTAAATAAGAAGATAAGTGGCGCCGGCAATATAATAGCGTCACTCCTCTCTTCCGGTGGATGTTGTGAGAACCAGCTAATGGATACAACACGATAATGGGTAGCATTGTTATTCTGCAATTCAACTAACTTATACTGCGATCTCCAAGATGTCTGCCAAGCATGGAGATTACGGTAAATACTTCCTTTTATGAAGAACATGTTCAACGGTGTATTACTACAGGCTGTTGATGAAGTCGGTACGTACACATTTCATGAGTAGTTCGCTATGCTGATTTTGCATGTCACATAGCTGCCGTTCAGTCAGGTTACTTCTAGAACGTTCCTCATTCAATTTTTCTTTCAGCAAGTCCCGCTCCTGCACCAGGATGAACATTTCATCTGTCGCGGATTGTATCTTGCGAAGCATTTCTGTTGATTTCTCTTTTGTGCCGTCATGATCAGATTTTTCCTGTAAATGTTTAGATATTGTCATGATTTCTAATGATAATGATCATTAATATTCAATTCAGTTAATTTATTATTTGTTTAACATAAGTAGTAAGAATAAGATGGATTTTATTTTAAAGTTCGCTATGCTATGCCAACATGCAGTGCCCTACAAATATTTTAAAACATTAAATATAATAAAATAATTATGGTGCTATTACCATAATTATACATATTCACATCAGACTCCACTGGCTGTCAGCTCCTTTGCCATTATAGGCTGGTCTTAATAAGTACACAAATCATTGGCTTTAATATGTCAACTTATTAATAATAATAGTATCAAAT